>JAECUM010001268.1:92500-159753 GCA_016617855.1 Megalonaias nervosa
TCTTTAGCAGTTAGTATGCTTAACATTACATTCCAGATTTTATGGAAATTCATTTTTTGTTGTTTTTGTAATAATTAACCTTCGGCTCTGTAAATAAACTCTAAATACTTTAAACGCGCTCTTGAATGAGTTGATTCTTGTTATGTTTGATTGTCAATGTTCCCTGCATGGAAACAGATCAGTCGACAAGATGTTGTTTTCTTATTATTGGTGGGGAGTAGCGGTTAGGAATCTTATGTGCATATCGTGTTATGATATTAATTTTCTGGCTGACTTTGTCCAAAATTAAGTTCATTGTGTACTTAACCAAAAGTATTGACGTTTTTTTCATTATGTGAACAGCTAATATTTTCTCCATGAGTATCGGCTTAATATTGGGATCATTACTGATAGAAGTAAACACATATATCTTGGTCGGAATCAAGGACATTGTGTTTACCATGTCCTTTGTTATAATTTTAGTAACACGTCTTCTAATTATAACTAACATTTTACCTTGTAAATACTTGAAACCTTCTAGAATGAAATTTTCCGTTTTGTAATAGCTTTTGGGTTTTTACAAAATGTTAATTGTTGCCTAGGTGATGTATAGGAGTATAAAATCTTGTTTACTGGGAAAATTATTTATTCCTGCAATAAAATCTGAGGTAGAAGTCAGTCTTATTGCTGTGTCCAGATTTTCATTTGCTCTGGAATTTATTTATTCAAATTGTTTTTTCACTGGAAATACAAAATGTTCATCTAAAATATATTCTTGGAATACTGACTTGGATTTATAGTAAAATTCAAATAAGGATATATTATTGGATAATTTTATTGGAATTCCACGCAAGACTATTGACACATCATTGCTATTTAGGCCAGCACGGGCATATAAAGACTTTAAGCGTTGGATTTATTTTGGAATACCACTAACGTGTCTTCAGAACTTAATCATTACTACTTGCGTTAGAAAGTCTAGGATTTTTTGGAATTTGATACGCAATACATATGTTATTTGTTTTATATTTTCATTCTGTTTTTAAGGAAATAAATATTTTGTGAAATCTTACAAAAGTTGTTCGTTTTTGTTCTTTTCTGTTATTTTGCTCAAGACAATAGAATCATAATAGAATATGTAAATATATATAACGAGCGAAAAATAAGATATCTCCGTAAGCCTCGATTTGTGCGTCTGTTGAAGAACACAAGACATGCAAACATTTTATAAACGCAAATTAACAATAAGGCTTTAGAATAAAAAATTCATGTTTACTATATATATATATATATATATATATATATATATATATATATATATATATATATATATTGTTACTAGTCTATGCTCTTACAATAAGCAACAGATAGGAATGAAAGACAACAAGTTTTGTAAAATTTAACAAATAATTTATTTCCCTAGAATACAAAGTGAAAATAAAAAAAAGAACTTACGGTATTGTGAATTAAATCCCAAACTAATCCAAGAATTACTGACAAAAGTCTTAGTAATATAAGGCCCTGAATAAAATTCAGTAAAAGCCTCGAAGAAATCCCAAAACTGAAGGCGATGATGTTTCTGTTATAGCTATTAGAGCGTTGATGTGTCAACAGTCTTTTGTTGAATCACAGTATTATCATTCCAGGTTTGAATATATTATAAATTCCAGTTAATGTCTCCATCCAAGAATTTTATCAGGACTTTTGTATTTCCAGAGAAAATAAGCGCTTTGAATTCAATAATGTGAAGAAAATAAAATTCAGCCCAACTGGTCACAACATAATACAACTTGAAGGTGCTTCATGTTAAAAGACGAATGACCAAGTCCTCACAATTATAAGATTATATGGTTCTCTACTTGACCTGAGGTCACAATTGTTAGTTGTCTTCATGTGGTGTGGCAAGGGCAAGATCTAGCCTGGCGGAGTCCATTCCTCTCCAGACTGGATGACCACAGCCGAAATCCACTGATATAATGTGGCACACCCTGGTCCTGAGCACTTGGTTGTTGAGCTGATCTTGGAGCCTTTCCGCCCTGGCCATTGACTTCACCGAGGAAGACGTCCGCCCATTGATACTGTGCTATCATCACACTATTTTACCCGTAGTTGGGAGACTCGTGGGGGCGGGAGCGCCGTATTCCATCCCGTACAGATCCAATGGACCTGTACCACTGCCCATAGGTCACAATTAGCATTTTCTATTTTTAAAAAAAAAAAAAACCACATTACTTAACGGAAAATAACCTTCTAGAATGATCCTGATGTTTACAAAATCAAAACCATAACCTGTAAAATTCACTTAGGAAAGTCCAAAAAACCTGACCCAAATGAACATATTTACTTCTTCTATTAATAAAGATCCTGATATTAAGCCCATAAACATAGAGAATAATTATCTATATATTAGTTGTTGACATAAAATGAAATAAAAATTAAAAAAGTCAATCAGGTCAAGCAGAAATGAACTCAATTTTGGACAAGGTCAAGTCTAACATACAATTTTACATTACACTAGCATGTAATGAAATAAAAAAAATTTAAAACTAAAAAACAAACAATTAAATTGAATATATATATATATATATATATATATATATATATATATATATATATATATATATATGTGTGTGTGTGTGTGTGTGTGTGTGTGTGTGTGTGTACATTTATACAGTGGTGATCACATATGTTAAGCTATGCATTTCATTTCGTAGATTACCTATGGTTTGTATGTGCATTAGCTATGGAGTTTTTAGTGCAATTTTGTCAGTACATGAACAATTATATGGTTTCGCGTGCCTACACGCTAAGCCCTGTGCATCAAAAGAATCTGACCCGATGCTCGATGTTTGCAGATTTAATATGAAAATTTTTATTCAACGTGCTTTTCAAAGCATGCAGCATCAGTTTCAACCGGAAATGTGCAGAAGAATTTTGAATCAAATAACGTAGTAACCAATATGTTTTAACTAGATGAATTAACTAGATAAATTCTATAACGGCAATTATACTGTAGATTAAAATGAAGCAAACTGTCAAAACCTATTTCAGTTTGTACTTGAGTAAGCATAATATTCTTTCCGCCCTACTCTTTTCGTAGTCACAAAATGTTCGTTACAATACCAAGGATCCTAAACTTCTCGATGAGTATTCATCATCGCCCTTCACATAAACCTCGACAATCGACAGTAGGGACAGTTTGTTAGATAAGAAGACTTTTTAAAAAAGGAAAACCTCAGAATCTAAGAAAGACATCAATGCCTTGGGCAGATAGAGTTGTTATAACCCGTGGACCTTAACAGCACTAAACAGTTTTTGTTTGGTTTGGCCTAAGCCATGTAATCTGGATTCTAAAGCAATACTTACAAATGCTCATTTATAAATTATAAAACACTGCTCAATTTCTTCAAATATTTAAAAATTTTAAAACTTTCAATGTAAAAACCCATTGTAAAATATAAATTACTGATTAAATGATACTTACTGATGTTGCGCCATATTTGCAACAGACATCAAAATTTAACGATACTTACTGATCATGCGTTTTATTTACCGCAGTTATCAAGATTAAATGATACCGATGTTGCTCTGTATTTGCAACAGTGTTAATAACATTTAATAATTGTAAATAGTCGAGAACTTTCAATGCCTACTGTCACATTTCTAAAATTACGACCAAATAAGAAAGAAAATTTCGATAATGCGGGAAATCTATCGAATCTCTCTACTGAAAATTCATTTAATGACACACACTTATTGACCTGATGAAATGTGCATGTATGTATACCAAACGAATCGAATCGCTTAGATCATTGTTCAGTTCATTCAGCAGAAAATCTTTCTTTCATTACCATATGAACACGTCTATCAAGGCGTTTATTTCCTAACCAGGATTTAGATTTTGAAGTGTCACGACTGGTGAACTATTGCCCATTCGGGGGGGTGGGGGTGTAAATAAATGATCTACGGCCCTCGCCTTAATAGATCACTCGTGCATTCGCATCTCACCTCTATCCGTTGGTGCGAGTCTTGGCTCAGCCAACATGGATAAGTCAGAAAGCTTGCTAGAATTTTCTTGTTGGTCGGTGGTTCTTCCCGCGGTCTTCTCGGGTTCATCCTGTACCATGTATAATGTCTGCCATGTATAGTTTATCATCTGTTGCAAAATGGTGTCGAACCCGCAATGCCAAACAAACCCACAGAAGGGACGCTGCAGTACAGTCAGACACATATACAGACAGCAGCAGTTAGGATATTTCTTTTCAATTTAATGACTATGAAACTTCCAAGGTTCTCGAATGCAGAACTGTCAAAACTGGTCAATAATACCCCTTAAAAAAACATTCCCCATAGTTGTGCCTCTACTAGTGTAGATAAAAATAAACGATCGGCTGATAAACGTAAATTCAAGGTTAAAAGCAAGTACTAAGTACTTAGGATCACCATATAGCCCCCACCTTGCAAAAATGGCAGCAGCTGGTAGTGTTGGCCACAATTTTCTTGGCAAATCTGGACTAAAAGTGTCCAACATTTGCCTTGGGACAATGACATTTGGAATAGCGAAGGGATCTGCAGCCGTGAGTATAATTAATCACACATGCCAATTGTATTGTTTTATTTAAATTGCGTTATTAACTTACCATCAGCTAAAAACGTACTCGAAGCTGCCTTAAATACACCCTGGAACAAATAGCTTTGATTGTGCTTGCTTATCCAGATTGTGAAAACTTAAATAATTTGATGAAAACCGCGGGATTACAGAGGTGCAAAGCGAGCGGATTTACCTTACGATGGACCAGCACGCCTGGCGATCTCCTTGGGTATCACGGTACCAATTGTTTTTCCATAGACCTCAATGCTAATGTTTTTTGAAATAAATATACTTTCTATCCTACCTCGCATGCATGTCACCCACTGTCACAGAGAACAATGTTAGATTGTCAATTTGACAAGGACAGAACCAGGTACTCCATTGTATTTAAGAGAGATAACTCTGCTGGAACTAAACAGGGGTAAGAGTTATCTAGTTACACCAGACTCATTTTCAGTCATGCGTGCCACATTTAAAAAAAAAAATCATAAAAAATACAAAATGTGATATAGTTATGAATTAACATAATCTCACATGTTGCCAAGAGGTTCAACTTTTATTAAGCCTAACAGAAAGTACAACTCTTACATAATGCACCAATCACAGCTAGTTTTGTGGTTTATTTCTGAATGCAATGTTCCCTACACCTTAAGCTCCGCCCACCTGGGGTTGTACGATTGGTACCGTTATACCCTTACGCAAACCACCTGGTTACGTACTTCAGTGAAAAAAAGGATCTTCATAACCGGAAATGCTTCTCATCTTGCTAACGGCGAAAAACGGTATGTTAGGCGTAGGAATATTAGTAGGCGTTCTGATATATATAACTGTTTACAAAGCCTCCTGAAAAAATTTAGTTCTAATATTAAAGCTTCAAGAAGCGTCCAAGTTGAAACTATAATAAGGCAGCTATATACAGGTATTATTGTGCTGTATTAACTGCCTACATTTTGTTTTTAAATAGTGGAATGTTTGTCGATCTTGCTTGCCAAAATTGTTCCTTCATTCCAGTTATAGCCTTAATATGTGTTAATAGATTGCAACTTCAGTTTTACTCTTTTTTTCTTATAAGAAGTTACATTACTCGTGCAAATGTTTGGCATTGCTTTTCAGTGCATTTCGTCATAATAAACCAGAGTCCATGCTGAACGAAATTACCTCTTTAGCCACAAAAGATTATGTTGGCGAAACTAGAGAAAAGCGCGTGTACAAAGTTCAAAACAGTTATTTGAAACTACTGCTTTTGCATATTTTCATGTCAGATGATTAACTTACTGATGAAATACTATTATCGTTTATAAGCTTCACTGCAGTTTTTGCATAGCATAAAAGGCAACCTCGAAAATATATTAGAGTCGGAAATCGGAAACCGTCTCCAATTCGGGGGGTGGGGTGCTATTTTCGTAAGACCGAATCATTAAATCTTGGATACAGGGGATATTTTAATATTGTGTTTTATTATTAATGGACCTGGTTACGTCTGCTGAGTCAAAATTTGCCTCAGATTGGACTATCAAAATTCAGATTTCAGTTGTTTCATGAATCATCTGTTACTTTTGGCAGAAATTCCGTAGAAAGAAATATAATTTCTTCTATGTATTTCCTCAAATTAGCAAAACATTTGACTATAGAACATAAAACTTAAATTTTTTTTTTCATCTGAGTCTTTGAAAAATTTTTTTTACAAAAGAGTCGACAATTACTTTGATTAATGATGCGCTGCATTGAAAGTTAAGGGGGTGGGAGGAAGTCGTAAAATCAATACAACGCGAAATGAACTTGGTTTTTTAGGACCCGCTTGTGTGAAATGATAGACTCATGGACGACTATTTCGCCCAAATCACCTCCAGCGTGGACCCTGTAAAGTATTAGGATTGTCCAAAATATGTACGTTGTCGAATAGCTGATAAGCAAGAAGACATGTCCTACATTTTCATAGCGACGGAAGTGAGTCCGTGCCTTAATTATAACATTTTTTTACCAGCAGTTTGGACAGTTGACAATACTAAGATCGATGCACACATTTTGTCCTCTGAGTTACATAATAAATTCAACACACTGGCTGATATTCATTTGCCAAGATATGCTTGCAGTAACGTGGTCTAGCGTGAAACTCAAAATGACCTTTTCGACTACTTTACTTCTAACATGAATCAAATAATGTTTCTGTTTTTTTTATGACATTTTATCTCATGATTGTTTTCGTTGTAAAAGGAGTATCGTTTTTGGAGTGTCCAGTATTCTGGTTTGCTGACTTGGTAAATATCCTGCAACGATTCATATGCAGTAAAAAAAAAGACCAGAACTTCAGTTTTATGCGACCTAACGGTGAAATAAGATCATAAGTCACCTCTATTCAAGTAACACCCGTAAATAACAAACAAAGCGATTATAATGCAGCCTACAATTATATATTGACAGATGAACAAACAGATAAATTTGTTTCATAATAAGGACTTGTTAATTAACATACAAAAACTATGTGTTTTTATTGTTATGCCAAGAACACAAAAAACGACAGCAACGTCTACTATCGGTATTATTTAAAATGACAACTTTTCTGTAAAACAGGAACACAATTGCATAAATAAGTTTGGTTTAAACCATACATAAATCCTTATATGTTTATGTGCTATTAAGGGACATTTACACTTATATTGCAAGAAAAATGACGATCAATGACGGATTACCATACACCTATGTGTTAAAGATTCCCCCGAATACTCGGTTCGTTAGAAAAAGAATTTTTTTAGCAGTTCTAGAAATAGGAGACCCATAATGCTAGATTCTTTCTATGTGAGACGCCCTGTGGATCCAATACGTTTAAACCAATACATTTCGTGATCATAATCTAAGGGATTTTAGAGATAATCTTTTAAGTTACAGAATGTGGAAATTTAAAACAAAGCATGCTTCGAAAAAACGACGAAACGGAATGTTCAGATTAGTATACTGTGTGTACCATAGTACCAAAATGAACCAAACACCTTAATAGATTATTCTCGCAGTGGCTTATGTAGGGTAGCAACTACAATGATTAAACTAGCTAATGTGCAGTGGTAAATTCCAGATGGATTCTCTTATTTTTGTGACCATTTCCGCTTGAGAGCTTTTAATTCTCTACTCCAAAACAATTCCAAGATACTTATTTAAAATGAAATGACGAAGCCCAAAAGAACTGAGACATCAACACCCCAGCCCAAATTCACATTCAAAATATGCTATCATGACAGTAGTGTTGTCCCAAGTTTAATCAATTTTCTTTACGTAACATTTTATTAGAGGAAGTATTGCAATTTATACTCTTAGTGTAATAATTTACATTCAGCGCTGCAATCGCTAAGATCAATTTAATAAATTAAATTTATTAGATCTCCGATCGAAAATGCAGACCGATTCCTTGTAGTAAGCACGTTGTCCGTCCTTCGGTCGGCATTTTGGTCTCCGCAAAGTTATTTTATCAGGGATAATTTTATTTCGACCAAAGTTGCTCTGCATGTTTACATTATAAGGCCTAATATAAAGGGTATTTCCAGATTTCTATGTCATCATTTAGTAGCTTATAACACCTGGATTACCCATGTGTCCCCCTAAACATTGATTCTGAGGCATACTGGTACCTTTACCAATGATTCTTGCATTTCAGATAGCTGGTGTGTGAAATTTTATGTTAATGAGATATAAAACAAGTTTGATCATATGAATTCTATATCATCCTTTAGTGGACTTATGATCCCCGATTGCCAGTAAACTTGGATAACGGCAACTTAGATTTACCAGGGATATCTGGATTTCAGCTAGATTTAGTATGCGGGCTGCAGTTTAGAGGATCTTGCATACGTTAAATCGTCACCGTTGTGTCATCATTTGGTGAAGCCATGGTCCATAGTTGCACCCATCCTCATTTTAAACGTTCATTTTAACAATATAACTTGATCAAAGTGTGTTAGATCTCATACAGTGTTATGTAAATTATCATAGTTTGTATTATGTTCATGTCATGGACAATTGGGTTATATAAATTGCCCTATATATCACTCATAAATACATGATGCATTAAATTTTGAATATAAATAAACGTATTAAAATAATCTACTAATCCAAAGGCCCACCAGAATGAAAATTCCATTTGCAATAATGTCCACTCCACAATCACATTAGCTCATCATAGTCTCTGTTTTTGTTTCTATTGATGGGATAATCCATACAAATATATAAAATGCATAATCCATTGTAAGTAATATCAAATAAACCCAGTTGATGAAATAACTCTATTGAAGCTGGGTACTGTCAATGCTGGGTACTTTCATCAAAGTTACAACCATAATCTGAAAAGAAAAATAAATTACACAAAAGTACCATAATCCAACGTATAATCCAGATGGAGAGTATCATTTCATATGCAAACGAAAACAAGAATTTAAAACACCTTCAGTGTTTATTTAACTGATTAAAAACGCATAAAAACTATCTCACTCAAGCTGTTCGTTTCACGTTAACTCCTCATACATACACACGCACACACTTAACAGCAAACGATTATCTTTTTATTTACCATACATACATAAATAGCCTGTAGGTAGCAATGAACTGACTGCTTACATCTGGACAGAGACCTTTCTTGCGAGAAGTGTCTATTTTGAGAATTTTTCTTATACCCAAAATGTGATTATCAACTGACTTAGTGAGAATTAAGGAAAATGTAATTCTTGTGAGTGGTGACTTTGATCTAAATACAGTGGCAAAATCTGTGTATCAAAAAAGAATTTCTCCTACAGACTGATTTTTGTTGGTAACAAAACATGATCATAATTGGTCATACGTACCTTGCAAGGCTGAATTTTGTTTTCAATCTGTGGTTATGGCTGCCCAGTTAATATTGTAGAATCCATAATCCAGGGCTTGTCGATACCCAACCAAGCCAGCTAGGGTTCAATGTAGAGGTGAAACGATTAATTAATATGTCGATATATTGATAAATCTTTCCATATCGATACGAGAGGCGAAGAATCTATACAAAATAATACTTGCTCAATACTAGTTACTTTAGTGTTCAGCAATCGTGAATAAGTATTAGTTATTTGCCTTTTTGTTCTTTATATTTAGAATTCGTCTGAAACAGTTGTTGCAGGCACGCGCACTCGTTTCCGTTGGTAAAAAATAAAGAAAAAAAAATATCGACAACACCGACTCGCCTTCTGCAAATTAACGCAAGGTGACTAACTCACATGGTTCCAAGTCTATCCCCCACCCCGACTGCCATGTTCAGCCACTATAACATATATCAACATAAGGGAGACATTCCATACATGTTCTCTGTGTATGATTTAAGTACGATACTGATCACTTAGTATCCATTTTTATGTGAAGTTTTTCTTTTGGTTCGTATCTTTCCTACTTGATACGAATTTGAAGGCTATCTTTCCGCTGTGTCACGCTGTCAAGTATGTCATTGGTAGTTACTGTTTGTTCAAGTCGAAGGTAAAACAATAACCACCAATCAGAACTAAACGTGTAGCTTATTTATTGAGTGACACGCTGTAAGTATTGGCATCCGAACTCGATCCAAACTGAAATAGCCTACAAGGTTGAGTTTAAACACTGTCAGCTAACAAGTAGTCTCTTAGGGAGTGTTTTTTTTTTATCTTATAAAGGATGAGACTGTCATTACAACCGATAAGTCTATATCAGTCTGCAATGTGTATACTGGAATGCAACCATTACGTCAATACGTACAAAACGGTACCACGCTACCACTGGCAGACCTTGTAAAGATGAAAAGACCATCAAGTTGATATGTGTGTCGATAATGTATCATGTCGAATGCTATTTAACGTGAATCGTATCGATACGATGCACATTTGTATCGTTTCGCCCCTGATATAAATACTCACAAGGGTTAGATCATGCTCACTAGGGTTGAGTCATACTCACTAGACTCTACTCTTATCTGATGATATATGACCTAAAGATACTCACTAGACTATATTGGTATTTGCTGATAATGCCTCCTATACGACCTTTTTTTAAACAGGAAAGGTGTATCCTTCTGCTTTATTAACTGTACAAAATCATCAGCTTTGAGGTACTAATAAATTCATACAATCTCTAAAATACTCATCCTTTGACACGTGATCAGTGAATGATGAATCCTGAGTAAAGAATAAACCTAAAATAATTCCTTTTTCATCAGATTGCTTCGGATGAGCTGAATTTACCGGAGTAATGTTTCTTTTAGTAGGAAATGGATTGGAATTGAAAGGTCCATTTATACAAAGTGATCTAATTCATTCTTTTGTTAATAAAGTTTGCGTGCCTTTTAGCCTGTTATGTTTAATTAATTTGCATTATTTATTAGCTTTGTTTTAATTTTTTTTTCATTATATGCTATTGTAATATAATGTTTTATGTTGGACTTAACCTTGTCCAAAATCAAGTTAATTTTCTAGTTACCTGATTCATCGATTTTTTTATTTATTTTGTAAACAACATTTCTTTTCTCGAAAGAGGATCATCATCTTAAGCTGAGTCATGGACATTGCATTTTTCATTGCTAGACTTTGTGACGATTTTCATATGTTTTATTGTAATTTTGGTGATGGACTTTCTAATTATAACTAAGATCCATGTAGAACAATGTACTTTTGACTCTTATCCGGGGTGGGGTCTCTTTTTGCGTCGCAGTTTAGAATACAAATCTTGTTAATTTGAAAAATTAGTCATTCGTGCTTTACGATCTTTTCAGAATCAATTGTATTATTGTTGTGTCCAGTAAGTCATATGGACTGGATTGTTTTTTTAAAATTCAGATTATTTAATTAGAGTGATTCATCTCTGAAAATTAACCGTGCTCTTCAAAAATAACATTTTTGGAAATATAGACTTTAATTTATAATGAAATTTCACAGATGGATTCAATTCTTGGATGGTATCATTGTGACCCAACGATAGTCTGGTACATCAACACAACACGGGCTACTACATGCACATAAACACTTATGGCGTTGGATTTAATTTGGATTTCCATTAAAGTTTATTCAGATTAATTATTAGGATTTGTGTCTGTAATTCATTTCGGACTTAATCACCGCAAATTCCTTTTTTACAATTTCACTTTGTATTCTAGGGACATACATTTTTTGTTGACTTTTACACAGTTTCTTGCTTCTCGCTCTTTTCTATTACTTGTTGTAAGACCACATAGTACTAATAAGCCCCCTTCAGATTTGGGACAAATTTAAAATTATTCTCACATGTAAATTACAATGGCTCATCCACTTGTTAATAAAAAATTTGTTGTTGTTGTTGTTGTGGGGTTTAACGCCATTTTTCAGCACAAGATAGACTATACATGGCGGCCAGTATTAATGGTGGAGGAAGAACCCTGGAAAACCCCGGGAAGAACCACCGACCCACGAGAAGCTACTGGCAGGCTTTCTCACGTACCCACGTTAGCCGAGCCTGAGACTCGAACCGACGTAGACAGAGGTGAGGTGGCAGTGATCCGGAACGGTCAGCGATTTAGACCACTCGGTGCCCCTGATATAAATAAAAAATAAAATAAAAACTTTGAGTGTGTGTGTGAGTGATTTGGAGTTTTAACGTAGCTTTAACAATTTTCAGTCATATCACTACGATGTCTGCAGTGTGGCAGTTTATAATGATGTCTAGCACTTAGGCATCATGCCGCAGACCCACCAAGTTACATTATCCTGACACCAGGCCGACCAGTCCTGACACTAACGTCTTAATGCTGAACGCCTAGTGAGGCAGCTGTTAGTACCATTTTTATAACTCTTTGGTATGACTAAGGAGGGGTTGAACCCGCGTCCTCCCGCATCATAGGCAGGAGCTCTAACCACTAGGCCACCGGAGCGGTCAAATATGCATCCTTGTGTTAACTAAAAATTCATATGATTCAACAAATTGTCAGTCTTAACCCAGTACTGATATTCATTCCCTGTCATATCGAACAAAGCCGTGAAAAGGGCATGATAGTAGCATGAAATTATACTGACCTGAGATACAGTGCGTACTTCCAGAATATACCTCCAGGTCTGCTTCATGATAATTAATTGTAGAGCACAGATTCATGATATATGACTTACAAAATTTAATTGCTGACAAAATAAACGTGGGTCAATTGCAGTCATCCGGGTTTAAATTTCACAAACACTGGCTGAATTTTTATCATGCCCCTCTGGGCGGGGCAATGGCGGTATGGGGTGAATTTACATAAATTTCAAATAACTCAGTCTGTATTTCTCCTTTGTCTAAGAAGCAATAGTGACTAGGTGTCAACGCATGAAATTGGGACATCAATGAAGAGTCATTACATTGCAGACAGACATATGAATACAGACAGAAGCAGCGAGGATTTGTTGGTGGGGGGGAGGTAAATTCACGAGTTGATGAAATTTCAACGATTCGCGGCTACAAACATTTCTAACTCGATAAATAATACCCCATAAAAGGATATTCCCTGTTTCCAAACAGCATACTCGTCCCTAATTGTGCCTCATCTAATGTTGTTAAAGGTGAACGAGGGGCTGATAAACGTAAAGTAATATGATCAGCAAAGGGTCATCACCTTGCAAAAATGAGAGCAGGTGATGGCGATGGCCACAATTTTCATGGCACATCTGGACTAAAAGTGTCCAACATTTGCCTCGGGAGAACGGCATTTTGAATTTTGAAGGAATCTGCTGACGAATGTTTTCTTAATCATTCATTCCAATTTTTTTAATAAAATAAATTATTATTAAATAACTTTCAGTTACAAAGGAACTTTTAGTTCCCTTAAACGCACTCCTAAAGGAATAGCTTTGATGGCGCTTGCTTGTCGAGATTGAGAAAACTTCCATACTTGGATGGGTACCGCGCGTCCAGGATAACAGATGTTACAGCCCAGGAAAACAGACGTGCAAATTAACGGTTTTACCACTGGAATTAACTAGCACGCATGGTAATCTTCTCACACGTAAAAACCTGGTTACGTTATGCCATTCAATGGATGAGAGGAGTTTTGATCTGCGACTTCATACCCGGAAATTCTTCTGATCTTTTTAATTGCTCATTTCTATGTCGTGTGTAAGATTATTAGTTGTGCTGGTCTACATATAAAAGTGTTATTCAGAAAGTTTCCTGAGAAAGTTTAGTTTAACACTTCAGCTACAAGAAGTCGAAATTATAATAACGCTGCTATATATTTTGCTCCCTCTGACTCTGATTTATGCTTCGGTGGCCTAGAGCGTCCGCCTGGGATGCGAGAGGTCGCGGGTTCGAACCAAGGCTGAAACATACCAAAAACTTCTAAAATGGTACTAGCAGCTGCCTCGCTTGGAGCTCAACATTAAGATGTTAGTGTTAGGACTGGTCGGCCTGGTGTCAGGATAATGCGACTGGGTGGGACATCATGCTACATGTCTGCAGCATGATACCCCAGTGCTAGACATCACTATAAACTGCCACACTTGCAGACATCGTAGCGATATGAATTGTTAAAGCTACGTTAAAAATCCAAATCACACACACACACACACACACACACACACACACACACTTATCTATTAAATTACGAAAGCCCACTGAAACCGGTTTTATAAGTTGAAAATAGCATTTTGCCGTCAGGAGTAACTGATTTATAGAATTACGAAGACCACTGAAACCAGGTTTATAAGTCGAAAATAGTTATTTTGCCGTCATAAGTATTTTATTGGACCTAAAGAGACGCTCTTGACTGTTGGGAAAATCTTTATGATGTAATTATGAGTGTTGTTATAGCTCACAGTTAGTGTGAGACTCCCCATGGATCTTTTACCTTGAGCCTTTACGAGTCATGTACATAGTCGGATGTGATTTAGATACGAAACCTTAAATGTTAAGGAACGTGGAATTTAAAATATAAAAAAGCATACTTCAAAAAGACTAAGAAAACCGAGCGTTCATATTAATCTTTAGTGTGCAATATATCACCAACACGAAACAAACTATTATGTTTTGAGTGGTAGAGTAGCATTTCCGACGATCAAACTGGGATAATACACGTAATGTGCGGTTGTAAAAATTTCGGTTTGGTTCTCTTTTATTTTGTGATTACATCCGCTTCAAAGGTTTTAATTCTCTACGATAAAATTTCCAACAAGTGTTTAAAATATTATGCCTGCCTCATATACTAAGACATTGACACCCCGCCCCTATTTAACAATATGGTGTTTCAACGTTTAGTGTAATCATGTCGCTTGAGGTAATATTTATTGCAGAAAGTATTGAAATATCTACTTATAATGTAATACTATTACATTCAGCGCTGCAATCGCTACATTCAGTTTCATAAATCCGATTTATTAGATCTCCGATCGACAAAGTGGACCACCCCTAATTGTAGTCACGCTGTCAGTCCGTCAGCAAATATGTTTCCTAAGGTTACATTACTAGTGAATTGCTATGTATTTTACAATAGCCAGACATATGGGATGTTTGGCAGAGTCATATGGCATCATTTAGTAGCTTATAACAGCCTGATTACCCACACGTCCTCCTTAACATTCCTTTCTGAAGTATAATAGTAACTTTACCAATGATTCCTGCATATCAGCTAAATTTTATGTCAAACTTTATGTTAATGAGATCGAAAACAAGCTTGATTAAAGGAATTTTGTATTATGCTTTAGTGGACCTATGGTCCGTAATTGCCCGACCTATCTCAACTTGGATTTCGGCAGCTTAGTTTTAATGAGAATAGCTGGAGGTCAGCTAGAAATATTTGACGTAAGTTTGACCGTCACCGTTCGATACTTTTATTTGGTGGAGTAATGGCTACAATTTCCTAAAAAAAAAATGTTCAGTTTGAAAGTACAAACTGGTCAAGGCTTGATACATTTCAGCGACATTATGTATAAAACTTCCATTGCTCCGCCTGTTTCCAATGATCTCAAGACATTGGCATTTGGCAACTGAATAGTTCTTCATCTTTTAAATATTCCAATAATTATATCATAGGCACTTAATTACCACAAATCACAAAACTCTAATTTCACATTTGAATGTTTTCTCTTGCTTCACATTTGTGTGACTCATCAGTGAGCCTTTCAATACAAAAGACTGGCACTTTAAGCCATGCATCACAAAACATAACCTAAACCCGCTAATGCAAAGACTTATTCCTATTTCAAATTGCTAAACACTTATATATTAGAACAGTATAAAATTTCTTCATGTTAAGGAATTAGGGAGTGTCTAATGTGGATTATGACATCTGCTCCTACACATTAGCTAATTCATAATTAAATATTTTCAATTATTCGGTTTGAGAAGTATTTTCCCAACATTTAATCCTCATCATCAATAAATAATCAGTAAAACTCTAGCAAAGCTATAAATGGTGACGTAAATAGAAATAGCATTTGAACTAGAGAGAGAGAGAGAGAGAGAGAGAGGTATGGCAACTTAACTGCCAATATGTCATCTTAAACATTGGTTCCCTAAGCAATTTAATAACTTAACGAATGATTGTTCGGTGTCAGCAGATTTCCCAACTGTTTATTTCTGCACCCTATTTTTTAACAAGAAATATTGAATTCCAAGGAAATTTAGTAGGAACGATTACAATGACTGGATATTAAACGAATATGATCGTTATAATTCTACATCGTCAATTGCGAGTTATGGCTTTTTATTGCCCATCATTTTAAAAGATTGCTTCCATGACATACGTTGACAAAAGCTTTAGGATAATTGCCCCGGTTTTGTTTTGTCTATTTCTTTAACACCGCAAAATCCCTTCAGTGTTCGAATCGTGATTGATACTTAGATCTATCGTGTAAGAAATTAATGCAGATTGGATTAAACATGTCGAGCTTATAAAGAATTTGAGATGTATATATTATATAAATGTTCTTCGAGTCTATGAGCCTTACTCTGTCGGACAAGCCCTTGTCCGAAGTCCCAATTACGACACGATTCACACCTAGCTGGCGATTGGATTAGTTAATGTTCCAATGATATTCCTGTTATGCGACAATCAGAAAACAGGAACTTTAAAAGAACTTTATATACATGAATGGCAGTGGTCAATATCTCTATCTTCCAAGGAACAATTTTACCTTTGCTTAAAAGAAGATCTGAATATGAAAAACTAGTATTGCTGTTATCTAGGAATCTGTACTTACCATTAAAAGGTTTGGGAAGTCTAATCACGGACTCTTCCGTTGAAACCGGTCATTGTGATAATAAACTGATTGAGGAAAGAACATGTAGTCATTGTGATAAAAATGGCATTCGAGACGAATACCATTATTTATTCATTTGTCCCAAATTTCACCCTAAAAGATGCCAGTTTCCAAAACCGTAATATCGTCACAAACCCTCTGTTGCAAAATGACAAACTTTATTTGCCACCAATAATCGCAAATTTATTCAAAATCTATCCAAATTTGTTTCTCTAATAATTAATTCAATATAATAAACTTGGTGCTATTTGTGGAAGTGGAAAATTTTCACACTTCATAATGATATACTATTTTACTCTGTTATAGCTTTTGTACACTCCATGATAGACGTTGTATTCTGTTATAACAATGTTACATTTATGTGCCCAAATGATCTCTCATTACCTCCGAATGTTTATTCTTGATGTGATTGTAAATGTTGTGTGATTGTAAATGTTGTGATAGATTTGTATCTCCATAGGTTAGTGACATCACCTTATAAAATTATAACAGTTGTGATATTCTTATATGCCGCCTATGTTCGAGACGTACTTTCATTAATAAAAATTTTATTCCGTTCTCTTCTATCAACTGTCAGATACCACCTCTCGTCGAACGCTATACCGGATATGTTAATCATCCACAGAATGGTCACTTGCTACCATAGTAAATGTATATTTTAATCACAATCCAGAACTTTCTCATCCAATTTTCGTAAATGTTCGCATCGTACTTAACCATAATTTGTTAATCTCATTTGTTTCCCCCGGAAAAACACTCGGATCTTAAACAAATATATCTGGTAGTTATAGTTGAAAGAGAGAGCATTCGCATTAATTCCGAGAGACCAATTTAATAAAGGTCACATGCAATTAAAAGCACTGCTTAATACTCAGCCGTCTCTGATGCATGTAGTTGTTTCGGTCCCTATCACTAAAGACTGATAATTTCCACCCTCTCCCTTGCATCTTTTATTCATTTTAAAAGGGACATAGGTATGTTCAAATTGTGAAAACGAAAACTGTTACAGAATGGACTCCCCCACCCAAATTTTCTCCTTTTCAAATTCTGAAATAAAAAACGGTTACTGAACCCCACCCCACCCTTCCAAAAACAAAACAAAATATTTTTAAAAAGTCAACAACAATAACTTCCTCACTTTATTTCTGTACTCATCCGTAAATTCTGAAATTGGCGCTAATTGTTTCTAAGCAGACTTTATCTGACAGCTAGACTAACAAGTTTTTCTCTAGATTTCTTTTACTCTTTTCTTCCGAATCCTGTCAGACAAAAAGGCGGAGAACAGCTTGTTGGTCTTGCCGCTTATTTTTATTCTCTTGGTAAGACCGCTGGATGTGCACAAAGGGATAGCCGAGTTGCCAAAACACCGTTAATATGTCGGCAGCAGGCAACATGGGGTACAATTTCCTTGGCAAATCTGGGCTTAAAGTGTCCAACATATGCCTCGGTACGATGACATTTGGAATTTTAAAAGGATCTTTAGCTGTATGTAGTCCACATACATCATGACAAGTTTGGTATTTGCTTCGTGGAGACGACGGTTTTACATACCTATGAACGGATCGGTGGCGTGTTTAATTTGATCATATCAAAATTATTTCCAGATTCAGTGACTAATTATCTTTTCACAAACCTGTCAACTACATAAAGGACAATTACAACAATAACAAAAAGAGTTCAGCGTTTTCCAAAATTGTTCGATTTGATATTATTCAGTCCAAATAGTGTTTTTGAGAAATAGGCTTATTTGAACTATCTCCCACTAAGTGTACTTATATACAGTCGTTAATGATGAACATAGTGACAAGAGTGTTCCCGCCTTTTTATTTTATGACAAGTGGAGAACGACTTGTGGGTCTTAGTTACAGTACCAAGATGATAAATACATGTTTTATGAGATAACAGCATGCATGTACTTTAGGACTAATTTGTACATGTGTAAATAGTCCCAAGATCTTATATCAATCATACATGCTGTGATTTATCTAGATCATAAATTAATACATTAAAATAATCTGCTAAGCCAAAGGCCCATCTCCATAAAAAGTCCATTTGCAATAAAATATTGCAGCTGTCTTCAAATTAATCAGAACATAGTTTCATCTTGCGTCCACAGTGAATGATGGAATACAATGTATACAATATATGAAATAAATAATTCATTATCAGTAAAAACAAAGAAACCCAGTCAAAAAATAATTAATCCAATGAAACCGATAATTGACCACACTGGTTGATTTCATCATGGTTACAGCCATCATGTAAAGAAAAAAAAATTACACAACAGTATCATATTCCAAAAGTTTGATTCAAATAGGAAGTGCTAAAATTTAACATATACATGAAAAGACCTATTTCAAACACCTATATTATTTATTATGAGTGATTAAAAACATAAAAATAGTATATATGAAGCAATTCATTCCCCATTGATTGTATCCCCAACCCTCCAAATTTAATAGCAGATGATTCTCTTTTTATTTTAGCTACATACATAAATGGCTTATAAGTTACAATGAATTGATTTCCTAAATCTGGGTAGAGAATTTTTCTTTCGACAAGTATTTATTTTTTAGAGTTTTTGGGGCACCCAAAATGTGATCTAAAAAAAGTGACCAAAATCGGTGTATTCAAAAGAAAATTTGTTTTCTTATGCACTGATTTTGTAAATGATTGGTATATCCATGGTAAATAACATAATCAAATTTGCTCATAAATGCCTTGCAATGGTTGCATTTTGTTTACAATCTGTGGCTGCAGTTGGTCAGTTGGTAAAGCATTGGGCTGATAATCCAGGGCTTGTAGATTTGGTAACCGCCCAGGTCAGCCTGGGTTATCTGCTTCAGTTTGCCCTTGAAAAAAGCACTTGGGTCCTATTTCCTCAACACAATAATATCTTAAAAGTGGCATTAAACCAACCAGCCTTGTTTGCAATCCTGCTTATTTTTTTCCCATGAAAAGACTGGATTTTGGGGCTATTTATATATCCAGTAAATTTAGAAATTGAGTTACCAGTTACTTTACATGTAACAGGGTGTGATTATTTGAGATGGAAAGAAAGAATTATTGCATTGCATACGGAACTTTAAATGTATACTTCAAAGCAAATGTCGTGTGCCATGAAGGGATTGATCTGCCAGACTCCTTCCAGTTGAATTAATTCTTTTATAATTTCAGCTTTAAAGGCTAAAGAAGTAGGACATTCTCTAAAATGTGGTGTGAGATAATCCTTGGCATTTGAGCCTAACTAGGTGTGCAGTAGTCCTGTGTATCTAAACCTAACTGTGTATGAAGTAATCCTGAGCATCTAAGCCAAACCATGTGTGCAGTAATCCTTTGCATCTAAGCTATACCATGGATGGACTAATCCTGTGCAACTTAGCCTAATCCTATGTGCAGTAATCCTGTGTATCCAAACCAAACTCTGTGCATTAATCCTGTACATCTAATCCTAACCATGCATTGAGTTATTCTTGCCATATTAAACTAAACATGTTTAAAGTAAACCTGTGCATCTAAATCTTATCTTGTAAGCAGTATTCCTGTGCAGCTAAGCCAAACCATGTGTGCAGTACTTCTGTGCATCTAAGCCAAACCAAGTGTTGAATAATCCTGTGCACTTAAATCTAACCATGTGTGGCATAATGCTGCACATCTAAGCCTAACCATGTGTGGAATAATCCTGTGCATCTAAACCTAACCATGTGTTGGGTAATTCTAGCCATCTGAAACTAAACGTGTGCAGTAATCCTGTACATCTAAACCTAACCATATGTTGAGTAATCCTAGCCATCTAAAACTAAACATATGCAGTAATCCTGTGCATCTAAACCTTACCATGTAAGCATTAATCATGTGCAGTGAAGCCAAACAATCTGTTAATTAATCCTTTGCATCTGAGCCTAATGATTTATGCAGTAATCCTGTGCATCTGAGCCGAAGGATTTATATAGTAAGTAATCCTGTGCATCTGAGCCTAAGGATTTATGTAGTAGTTCTATGCATCTTAGGCAAACCATGTGTGTGGTAATCCTGTGCATCTAAACCTATTTTCTGAATGCAGTTACTTAGATCAGTTTGGTACTTTCAGTAGGTAGATACTTTATTACCAGGTACCATAATGGCTGGAGCATCAGGCTCGTAAACCAATTGGCAAATATGTCTATATAATGTTACAGAGCTCAGACTTGAATAAGGAATTTTGATGCAAGTCAGAAGCAAGATTCTTTAACTGAAGTATTTTTGTTAATTTTAAGGTAACAGTAAAAATCCCTCTGATATACTTCCTCAGTAAAATATTGGAATGGTCTTGTGATTTCAGATTATTGGGAACAAGATTTGAATTTCTTGCAAAAAAGCAGAAGGCAAACACAGCTTAAAACCAATCCTGTTTTGGATTTCCTTAATCTGTTCAGGTCCAGCTGCAAATAACATAGACCCTGATCTGTTTTTGCATAATATACTGGTAGATCTCATTAACTACTTAATTCATTTTATTTGTCTGGAGGGAATGTGTAAAGTTAGTGTTAGTAAATACTTTACCATCAAAAACCATTTTATTGTAAAATGACAAACCTTTTCCATCGCTTCCTCTATACCACTTTTCTGCACAATATAGTTTGTATTTTTATAAATACCTATATATTTATCTCTTCTTAAATACCAATGTAACCATCTAATTTAAAACAGTAATTCAATAGTGCCTATATGAAATATATGTTATAGCTGCTATTTTTGACAACGGTATGTTGCTCTTCGGAAACTTTATCAAAATGGAGATTATTTCTCCACCAATAACCTACTCACCAGGCTCGGTTGGTATTTGCAGATATGGACAGAACATTATCGCAATAATTGCTCCTCCTATAATCTACTTATTAGGCACTGTTGGAATTTTGCTGATATGTCCCCTTAAGATCTCTCTTAAACAGAAAACACCTACCCCTCTGTTTTATTAATTGTAGCAAATCGTCATCATTGAGATAAATTCATAAAATCTCATCTATACTCCTCTGCTGACATGTGATCATTAAATGAAGAATCCCTAGGGAAAGATAAATAAAAAATAATTATCTTTTTTTTTCATCAGACTCCTTCTTATGAAGTGAATTTTGAAGAAAAATGTTAATTTCAGTTGCAGAATCAAAATTGCATTTAAAGGCCCATTTATGCAAAGTTATAAAATTATTTCTTGTTTTTAATAAATTTTGGGTGCTTTGTATCCCCCTTATGATTTTGGACAAGTTAAAAATTATTTTCATGAAAGTGTACTATGTTATGGAGTATGCATAATTGTGTTGAGTGGAAATTTATATGCTGCAGAAATTTTTAAAGCCTTTCCATGCTTGATATTTGGTCTCTGTTCAGTTGAACAACTCCATGAAAAGAGAATGCATGTGGCATGAAATTATGCTGACCATAAATACAGTTTGTTCTTCCTGAATATAACTCCAGGTTTACATTATTATAATTACTTACAAAGCACACATTCATGATATGTAATTGGTAAACATCTTTAATTGCTGAAAAATCTCAGCTGATATTGCTGAGTTTTTGCAAGATACAGCCAGTTTTATCTTGAGTTTTCTTGTAAACTGTGATTTCATTGTGTTCTGATAAATGACCCTTCATTATAAATACCACAGTAGCACATGTTGTTGAACTCCTATTACACAGTTCAACCTAGATAAATGAAATGTGGGTCAGTCACAGACCTACAGGTATAGATTTTGCAACCACTGTTTGAATTTTAATCAATCGACTAGAAGTGGGGCAGGGGGGTGTATGGGGTGAATTTAAATTTCAAATAACTTGGGATGTATGTCTCCTTAGTCTAGGAATTAGCATGTGTGATTGGTGACTCAAGTGTCAACACCTATTAGGCTGGGACCACTTGGTGATACCATGTGGTCATTCTCTAGATGTGAGGAACTCGGCTCCTGGGCCATAATATAAAAACAGTTCTTTTGTATGTAACCATAAATACATTTTTGTATATAATGATAAATACATTTTTGTATATAGTGACAAATACATTTTTGTATATAGTGATAAATACATATACTGGACTTGAAAAGACAAATATGTTGATGTAAATAATTATGGATCCAAAGACCATCCTTAACTTAGCAGGAGTCATAACTTAGAAGATGATGTTCGCCCTGTAACATACTGCTCCAGTGGTCTAGTGGTTAGGGCAACTGCCTCGAATGTGGGAGGTCGCGGGTTCGAACCCTGGCTGAGTCATGCCAGAGACTTACAAAAATGGTACTAACAGCTGTCTCGCGCTCAGCAATAAGAGTTTAGTGTTAACACTGGTTGGCCTGATTAATGTGACTGGCTGTGACATGATGTTACATGTCTGCGGCATGATGCCCCTGTGCTAGACATCACTATAAACTGCCACACTGCAGATATTGTAGCAATATGACTAAAAATTGTTAAAGCAGCATTAAAAATCCAAATCACACACTCACACTTCACCCTACAACCATATATGCACTTACTAGAAAAGTCAAATGCACATGCCAGAGGGACATTTGCACTAGAGGAGACATCGCCCTCAGTAACCTACCAAGGAAGCCCAAATTTGGGGTTGGAGGTCTAAATAGGGAATTGCAGGGATACATGGTCTACAAGCACAGAATTCTAGTTTATGAAGTTTTGGCCATTTTTGTTTGAACTATTAATAACAGTATTTTCTTAATACAATCCTCAGAAACTTCTTGACCTGTGAAAATATTATTTGGTAGGTGCATTTATGAAGATGCTTGGATGGCCTGGTTAATTTCATACTGTTGAAATGAATGTTGCAAGTTTAGTGTTATTTGGATGTTATGGACTTAAACCCTTTTGAAACTCAGTGATGGTGTAGTCTTGTACAATCACAGATCTACTGGTAGTTACTGCATATTTGCAGTTTGTGTCTTTGCAGGTGTTAACTTTAGACTTACCAAAAATGTTGTGCTGGAAACCTGGAAGATTCCAAGATATCAAAGAAAATATGGTCAGCATACAAATTCAAAATATTTTCAAACATTTATTCTTTTTCCCAGGTGTTTGAATGCAACACACAGTTAGATGAAGAAAAGTCTCATCAGATCCTGGACAGATATGTGGAGCTTGGTGGAAATTTCCTTGATACAGCCAATATTTATGCTAGAGGAAAGTCAGAAGAAATCATTGGTAATTGGCTACAAAAGTATGTAAAAACCAGCTTTTTCTATTTTTTTGGAATAAAATTGTATTTTTACATTTTCTTGATTATGTTTTTAAGACTAAAGCCTTGGTTTCATATTTAAAGGCATTGGATAGATTTGAATAAAATGTGGTTATTGTGATATCTGTGGCCCACATGCTTAAAACAGAATGCTGTTGATTTTTGGCATTAGTAGTTTGTCGGTCAAGGTCACAATTCCTAAACATGCTGTAGATCATGGCTTCCTGTTTTACTTTAACTTAATTTGACTATACCTTTTGGGTAGAAGGCAACCTGACATGAAGCACTTTCATAATTTTCCCATGATGCCAATCTGCAATCAAACATGGCTGCCATTACTAAAAATTGAAAAGCATTATAATACCTGACCAAATTTTGATGGAAGGCATCCTGGCATGAAGATCTTTCAAACTTGTTCAAAAGTGATGATCCACAGTCAGATACGCCTACCATTAGGTTTAGATGTATGCTTATTCTATTACATTATCACTAGTCAAAGGTGATGGATAGAAATGAAGTGACTCAACAACCCTTTGTAGCAAATATAACTCAAACAGAGCTTGTTAGTTTGAACTCCAGTTCCTGTTAGTTACTTCCCTGGTAAAATGTAAATTCCAAATGCAAGTCATATTTTATCCATTTTGATTAATACATAACCCACCAAATTTTTTTTTTTAAATGACATTAAATTACTTTAAAAAGCATAACACCTCATGAGATCAGCTGGTCATTAAATTGGGCTTGTTTATGTTTTAAACTTACAATGTGTTGTTCACCTGATCTGGAACAGGAATAAAAAGTTGTATTCATTGTAGTCAAAACTGACCAATTACAATTTGTTTTACCTTGCTGATTCAGGTGAGCCTTTTTATACAAAAAATGCCATTACATTGCTGTTTGGATTAAAGAAGTCTGGCTTCAGTTATCAGTTTAATCAGGCAATGACACTTATTGAGGATTACCATGTGTAATTATTGGGCAAAGTTGACACCTGGCATGACTTTTCTCAGCTTTTATGGACAAAAATAAAATCCCAGGTTGGAGCCCACTTTTATTTATCTTACATCAGAGTAAACATGCTCCTCAGTGTTTCCACTAAGGATGTGAGATTGAGGGTGAAAAGTCCCCTTAGTGTGCAGCAGAACAAGGGAAATAAGGGAAGTTTGGGAGAGCAATCAGTGAGAACTCTGGGGCAAGAAAAATAAGTTTGGGGGCAACCAGATCCTAAGAAAATGAAGATTTATTGATAACTTTTGATTCCAGTTAAGTGCATGGCAAGCAGATCCGGAGAAAATGAAACAATATTAACAAATTCTGATTCTGGTTCACGGTAATTTTTTGAGCATGAATTGGTGGTAAAGATAAGCATGGCATTCTTTTTTTGATTGTTCCATCAGTGGCATTGCACTTAAATTTTTATTAAGGTTTTATTAAAGATTTTCACTTGAATTTTGGCAATACATTTAGACAGTGGTCTTCTTGTTTTCTTATTTTCAGACAAAAGCGTGATAGGATTGTTGTGGCCACTAAGTGTCGCTTCTAGATGAATGCAAGTGATGTCAACAAAGCTGGACTGAGCAGACGACACATTGTGCAAAGTGTGGAAGAAAGTCTAGCTCGGCTTAAGACAAATTACATCGACATTTTGCAGGCAAGTTTCTTTTTCAGGTCAATTATGTACTGTTTATCACATGACTCTGTCATATTTTGTCTTATATGACATCATGAGTTATTTGAGTTTAATGGTTAACCCATTCTGCACCAAACTGCATTAAATAAGAATTAACATTCACCTCTCCCTCGATAACTCAGGCCTGGGTAGCTCATGAGTCAACTTATAACACATGGTGAGATATGGAATCCATTTGTTTTTAAGTAAATACCCTGTTTGTTGAACATGAAGAAAATTGTGTTAGAACTGCTTTATGTAACTTTGGTATATAGATCATTTTATTGTCAAAAACAGTGATTAGTGCGTGTCAATTTGAATCAACAGCATGAAATTCTCAGGTTTTGATAAGAATTCATATATTCTTTTAATTTGTTTTACGAAACAAACATTGTCAGTCCACTATAAATAAGAACATTTAATGAAATTTCGATCCATGATAATATCATTAATGCCTCCTAGTGGCAACAAGAAAAAAATCCATATTGAATATATGTTTTCAATGAAATTTGTATTTTGGTTCTATCTTTTCATTACATTTCAGTGTAATCATCATAAATGTGATATGCCCATTTGCATTTAAATATGAATTAAGTGTCAATCTAATATCACAGATATGTCCGTGAGTGTTTCTGTGAGAACCCAATTACAAGTGCTGACTGTATTTTTCTGCTGATTTGCAGAACTGTTACAATCAATTAAATGTAGATCTGTGTTGTATTCTGACATTAATTTCATCTTTGGTATGAAACAAAATTAAAGGGGTGGCATAAAAAAAAGTTACGTGTCATGCAAATCCTATTCATGCAAGAGCTAGTGGTCACGGTTGTGTGTCAGGTCAACTCACTTCACTTAAACCATGGAACTTGTTATGAATATTATTATGTAGGTACATAATTAAAGTATCTAATATTAATTATTGGATTTTCCTATTAATGTATTTAGCATTTATATTGGGACATCATATTTGTTGGGACACTATAAACTGTAGGTACATAATTAAAGTATCTAATATTAATTATTGGATTTTCCTATTAATGTATTTACCATATATATTGGGACATCATATTTGTTGGGACACTATAAACTGTTTTTTTAAGCACTATATTCTGAGACACATCATTTTTTTTCAAGTCATAAGATTGTGGGACACTTTTAAATGATCTGAAAATTACATGTCGGAAACTGCACTTCCAACTGAAATTTTATTTTAAAAAATATAAAACTGTACTTGAGATAAAATTCTTTAATCCACTGCAGCAGCATCTCTTCAACACAACTCTCCTCCTTGCACACATATGATCTATTCTTTCGGTGCATGAATTTTATTTAGGTTTTTCATGCCGTGAAAAATTATTGTTGGAGGCATCACATCTCCTGAAGCAGAAACTGCAAGGACTAAAGTCAGATTTTTTTTATGCGTACCAGTAGTGCTAATTCTCACACTTTTAACCCCCATCTTATCATCAGTCCATCTAAGAATGAGATCAAAGTACACTAGAATTTCTTCATGTTAATGATTATATTGTCGGCAAAATCATTTTCTCTTCTGGCCTCCACAAATTCATCAATTGATTTTATTTTCTCCAAATTTTCTGGGTGATGCTTGATTTTTGATGTCCATGCACAAAGCACTGTATTGTGTCACTTTAATAATTGTTCCATTGTTTCAATTTATTTTTAAAATTCCCGTGAATACTGGTGAAAAGGTACCAAAGTTAGCTTCCATATCTCAGCTGACTTTGTATATTCAAAAAAAAAAATTCAGCACATTTCAAAGAATCCAAAGTCAGCTTCCGAGGTCAGATTGCTTTGTAAAAAATAACCTTTGTATTGATAGCCTTTAAAAAAATCGGCTTAAAGGTATCCAAAGTCAGCTGCTGAGGTCTGCTTGCTTTGTAATAAAAGTAACCTTTGTCACTGATGTCCTTTCAGCAAGTTAAGACAATGAGCTTACTGCTTGCTGCCAGTTGTGTTTGTTCACCATCCAGGCTTCTCTTTGCTTAGCATCTGTAGTTATAATTATTACAAATGGACATTGATGTTTGTGGGTAAATAGTATACACAGCAATAACTTGCTTTATTAATCCTTTTTGTAACCCATGCTAGTGAAAGATTGTCATTTGCACTCAAATGAATGTATTTCAAATAATGATTTTTATTCGCGATATAGTGTCATATAGTTGACCTGGATATAATTCAGTCTTGGTTATTTTGCACCTAACACCACGTCATGCATGAATGGTAGATGTCTTTGTGCAATCGGTTGATTATTTCCCTCTTGTTCACGATTTTGTTGCATCCAGTTTTCAGTCAGATAACATATTCAGACCTTTAAAAATACACCAAACACGATCTGTTTCTCAATCTTCACGTCAGTGAACAATGTGTCTTGTGTTATCGGACATAAGCGATAAATGCTACAATATGGGTGCCAAAGCTGCATGTACAGAGTTCGTGGATATATTTTATTCTTTAATGCTCATGATGAAAAAAAGTTGAAATAAATGATAACAATACAAGGTTAGTTTCTTTCATTTTACAGTCCTACCCGTTTATGTCGACATCCTCGGGCCCGAGGAAATATTGTCGACATAGGCGGATGTCAAGATAAGTGTTGTGGGGGGGGGGTCTGAAAAAAAGATACAAGTTAAATTCGTCAGAAAGGGGTGACCTGTAGTCAGTAGCATTTACACTTTGAGAAAACAAACAATGGAAATTTTGAGTACATGAAGACAAAACCAGTGTGAAATACACTTGTATATTGACAAATTACATTTTGGTTACCTTTGTGTAATATAATCCACAATAAAATATTGCATCGGTCACATCCTGATATGAAAAACAATCACTATGATATTCAATGTCATTAGCACATGGTTGCATAGTTGTTATTTACATGCTTCAAGTACATGTACATGTACTTAAATTGACCTAGATTTTGGTCAGTCTGTTCCCATCTTATTAAGGCTACCAAGGGGATGGGGCTATTCACAGGGATATGAAAACAAGTCAACAAGTTGGTTTAAACAGCACATGTATTTAGTTAAAGAAGTCATCGTGAAAAGTACATAAAAGCAAACAAGAGATATGCGGCTGATATGATTAATTAAGGCGTAATATTGACACATGCTAATGAGGTATTAAAAGAAAATGATTCTTGCAATACAATATTGTAACATTGTCAGCTCAAGTGGTATACGTTTAAAATACGTCCCGGAGATAACAAGTTATGAATTTAATCTGCGTTTTACACTGCCGTTGGTAGCCATCGTAAATATAAATAAAGTTAAAAAGGAAACTTTCACAGCACAATAAACTTGTTTTAATCACCGATCACTTTGGAAAATGCAAGAATTGATCAGATTTCATTGCTTTTATTTAAGTCGCCGCGAGAGGCCAACTTTATAGGACCAAACAAACGCCTGTTTTTTATCCGACCGCGACATTAAAGCCTGACGGCAAGATCAACTAATTGTTGAATAAATTGGAACTGGCAACTTGTCGACATAAATGATTAGAAAACAAAGGATTTGTTCAAGCTGGGACCAAGGGCTTCTGTCGGCATAAATGATTAGGTGGGACAATTAAAGCATGGCGGCAAGATCAACTAATTGGTGAACAAAGTATGGGTCGGAACTGGCAGCTGGTCGACGTAAATGATTAGAAAACAAAGGATTTGTTCAAGCTGGAACCAAGGGCTTCTGTTGATATAAATGATTAGGCGGGACAATTAAAGCCTGGCAGCAAGCTCAACTAATTGTTGAACAAAGTATGGGTCGGAACTGGCAGCTTGTCGACATAAATGATTAAAAAACAAAGGATTTATTCGAGATGGGACCAAGCGCTTCTGTCGACATGTACGTTTATTTTTTATCTCGACGTGGACATAAGATGACAATTTTGGTAGTAATAGTAGACAAAGGGACCAGGACTTTGCTTTTTTATCGAAATAGGTGGCTTGTTGACATAAGTGATGTCGATATAAGTGGGTAGGACTGTATTATCAAATAAGCATTTTGTTTATCTATTTTATTAAAATGTGCAGTAAGGGGGGGCACAAATTCAACACAAATTTATTTAATTTTGTAAGTCGTGCGACATATGACGTAGGTGAAAAAAAAGTTTCACCGTAAGTTCTGGGACAAGAAAAAAAATTATCATGTCCCAATATATATGGTAAATATGGTAATTCTCACATGTCAGTAAATGATAGCAAAGGAAGCAGATGAATGGAGTACTCAGTGCATGAAAAGTTTTGTTTCACAGATTCATTTCCTTGTGGAAAAGCGAGTTCCAAAGTTTGTGGTGAACTTTAAAATTCCTGAAGTTTACCAAAAGATAAGCAGAAATTTCACTTACTTGCAATGAAGTTGTGGCATCAATATTTTACTAATAGAACATTTAAAAAACTGACATTTGACACTTTGATGATTGTTAATGTAATACACAATGTATTTGCAGGTAAATGTGTTGTATGTTGAAAGTTCTTGGAGTAATGTTTTTAACAATCTTTAAAAGGTTGGTTATCTCTAAATTAAACACAATTTATCGCAGAAGTGAACAACTTCATTAGAAAATGCATTTTATTGACAGCTATTCCAAGTGTGTTTATAAAACTAGTATTTTACCAGTAATCAATCCCTCCCCACCCACCCATTTGTCTTCTTATTGTCAGTGGTGAGCCAGGATGGGGCCTATAGGTGGCCTTGTGGTCAAAATTGCTTGCCTTAACTGATCACTGCCATTTCACCTCTGTACATGGTGATTCAAGTCTTGGCCTTGGCCACTGGGTAAGTGAATAAGCTTGCCAGTAGCTTCCCATAGGTTGGTGGTTCTTCCTGGGATTTTCCAGGGGTTTTTCTCCACCAATTATACTGGCAGCCATATATAGCCTATCATGTGCTGAAAAAATGGTGTTAAGCCCAAAACAACAACAAACAGCCAGGTTGGCATTCCCTTGTTAATTGTTCAGAGGCCCATTTGTAACTTGTGCCCTTACTTTTACTACAGTCTTTGTTTATAGATTCCATTGTGCATGAGTTAGTGAGAGGGTCATGTGTCAAAGGTAAATGGGCCTAAGTACAAGAGCGGGACCTTGGGGCAAAGCTCTCTGTCTCTGAAAAGGTATTACAAATTTAAGAGAGGGTTCAGTGATTTCTGCTGAATATAAAAATTAAACCCAATTTGTAATATTCCATAAATGATGGAAGTATTAAAGTTTGAAACTTTGTTATTTTCAAAGAAGTTTGAGTGTTAAGAACTTTGGGTGAGAAACACTGTCAACTAGTTACTTTTCTGTTTTAATATTAAACACTATTACTCATGCATTTCATGAAGTCTATGTCACTTTTTGTTACTTGAATCAGAATCAGTATGGTGAATCATAATCAATGTCAGTTCATTACATCTTGAGTATGATCTCCAGGATCGAATTGAAATTACAGTAAGAAAATATTTTACTATATTAGAATCTTTGACCATTGTGTCTGACAAATTGCCTATTGATTACAACTTCAAACTCTGTTCAAGTTTCAGACATCAAAAATGAATAAACTTGCCTGGTTTGTTTCTGAATCATGCCATTGAACAAAAGTCAGTTTTCTCATTTCTAAATGAAGTTTTTATCTTAATCACCAAGGTGCTTAACTCTGGTCCTTTAACTCACACAGGTTGTTCAGTAGTCTTGCATTGCATGACCTCATCTCGGACAGTGAAGGAAGGTAACACCAGCATAGTTGTTTATGCATTTACCTGAACAACACTGCCAAGTGACTATGGCAATGTTGTCAATAGCTATAAATATCACATAGGTAAATGAACACATAAAGCCATTAATTTCATCAACAATATCTTGCTGCAGTTGTGATATTTTACCACAGTTTATAAAGTATTCTATTCTGGATGACAATCACATAATTTATTTTAGGCCTTTTTGGAGAAAAGTATGTGGGACCTGCTAAAAGTTAAATGGGTGATTTGCCCAGCATTTTTCTTTGAAGGAATGCACTTAATAATTGGAGTATTCGGAATTATTTTCTTATTTTATATCACTTTTTAGGCTCATGCATGGGACAATGCTGTACCAATAGAGGAAACCTTGAGGACCTTTAATGATCTTGTGCGCTGTGGCAAAATCCGTTACTATGGTTTCAGCAATGTGTGTGGCTGGCAGCTGCAGAAAATTTTTGATTTTGCAAAATACAATGGACTGAATCAACCAATCAGCTTACAGGTATGGCTGACTTTTGGAGAAACTTTAGCTGTAAACTTAGAGGCTCATACATCATTTCACTATTTAAAAGAAGCATGGAATTATGGATCTGTGTATGTGTTGTGTGCATATTTCTTTGTAATGTGTTTAAAATAATATCTTATGAATATGAATACGTGTTATAATCCTAGTGTATGTATTATTCTGTGGAAAAAAACCCCATCTAATTAAAAACAATGTAGACCAAAGTTTTCCATCCCATAATGCACTGACACATTGGAAACTAAACTATTTGCATGGAATGAATAGTGTAGACCTTGATCTGCCAGTTCATGGTGTGACAATGGACTAGTTCTCTGCTGTGTTTAGTTTGGTGTGGGAATAACGAGTACACTGTTCCAAATTGAGACTCATTATCTTGAGATGTGATCAAGGATGTAGTTCATGGAACATGCCGAGCAACAATAAATAGTTAAGGCATTGATTGAACTCATGGCCAGAAGGATTCCAAAAATCTTGAGAAAGTAAATACAAATGGCAGAAATATTACCCATAAGAGGATGTTACATTTTGCACCAAATATTCAGTACAGTACAAAAATGGCTGCCATACTTACCTCATTGATTGTTTAATACCAATTTTAAATCATTCATGGACTCACAGTATAAAAATTCCCTACACTAAATGGCAGATGGATACAGAATGTTGGCTCCTCAAAAGCAGATCAAATTCAGGTGTTTGTAAAGAAGAGTGTCTTCAGGAAGCTTGAATATAGTTCTGTTCTAAATTTTTCATACTCCTACTCATAGAAGAGGGCCCAACACAGATTTTGTTTGACTGTGTGGTCTACATAGAAAGAAATGTCTCAACTTAGGACCAAGCCATAGAAGTGATTTTAACATAATCAGTCAAATTTAGGCAGGATCTGTGAAAGTATTATATGCAGATGATTATATGGATGAGTGGAAACAATTCCTTATTTCAAGCCCAGAATTCATTCGAGGAAGGGTGTCTGTTGATTCAACAGATCAAAGTTTATGGTCACTGGATGTGAAATTGCAAAAGTATGTTAATTTTAAATTTATAATCACTATGGTCAGTTCGCAGTGGTTGGTGGGGGAATGGGTTATTCTTATGATGACTATTTTTATATAAATGGAACAGTTTGCTGTCTCACCTGTAGATGGTACAGCATAGGTATCAAGTTTATGGATGCAGTTGTGACTGGAAAGGTGTGTACTATATTAACAATATTAGGGTGCTACAGTAGAGTTTTTGTCTTCCACATTGGTTACTGTATTCTACCCAGATATTATTGAAATATTGCTTTATGCAGGAGTTCTTGTTTCACCTGCATAAGCAGAAAGATACAGCATAAAAGCACTGTTCGCATGTCAAATACTGCTTTCAGTAAACTGCCTAACGTACCTAATGTCGGTGAAGATGTTTGGACTCAAAGATAATAATTTTGTGCCTTGTTGTACAGTGTATTTGTTTCTGTTACAGCAACAATACAATCTTCTGTGTCGGCAATCAGAGTGGGAGGAATTTATGGTCTGCAAGAATGAAGGAATTGGCGTGTTACCATGGAGTCCCCTCAAAGGGTAAGAAATAGCATTGTCAATGTAGTTTTTAAGGAAATCCTGATCAAATTGTTTGATCCCATCCTTTTTCTTTCAAAACATGTTTTTCTTCTGCCCTAGAATGGAGGCCTTACAGGTGCTCAGCTTTGAGAGGTTAGTGTTAGGACTGGTGGGCCTGGTGTCAGAATAATTTGACTGAGTGGGACATGATGCTACATGTCTGCGTCATGATGTCCCAGTGCTGGGCATCACTATAAACTGCCATACTGCAGACATCGTAGCGATATGACTAAAAAATTGTTAAAGCTACGTTAAAAATCCAAATTACACACACACACAAACACACACACAAACACACACACACACACACACACACACACACACACTTCCCTATGAATAGCCTCATCCCCTGGGTAGCTGCAGCAAAATGACCAAAATCTAGGCCAATTGAAGTACATGTACATATAGCATGTAAACAACTATAGCCGTGACAATCAGATAGAGATCAAAATGAGGGTTACCATTTTTTATATATGTGTTGCTTGTGTTTTCTAATGAGATGTGAGTCATACATAAGCTGTAGCCTGATCTATACTCAAATTCTTGGACTTACTATATACGTGTACAGTACGTGCCAGATTATGGCTTGTACTACACAAATGTAAGTTGTCAATATACAAGTGTTTTCAGATTAGTTTGTCTTTATTTAATCAAAAGTATATTTTCTACCTGCTTTTATTGCCCACCAACCCAGCCATATTTTAGGTAAATCATTTTCTTCAGCCAGCTGACTTGGTTTGTTTTAACATGGTTCGGTCTATAACACGGTCAGGGCTTATGGACCCCAACTACCGTGTTATATTAGGGTCACAGTGTATTGTCAATATTGTGTACATTTGAAATTCCCCAGCCCAAGCAATTGAGTTTCCAATACATTGTATTAAGGAGCACTAATACAGAGTATCATGTTTACTGTTATCAACTGTGTCCTCAGAATGAGTGCATTTCAATCTGTGCATATTTGTCCGATATAAATAACAATAAATCTATAGGAAATGATCAATGGGTGAAAACAATATAATTTTTTGTTAGCATTAACCTTGACCTATCATGTGTCTTCCATGCACTTTGTAGAGGATGCGTCATTACTAACTTTTTAATCAGAATTGGTGTCAAGAGAACCGTCCGATATCAGAATTGATGTCAAGAACCATTAGATATCAGAATTGACGTCAAGAACCATCAGGTGTCAGAATTTACTTCAAGAATCATTAGATATCAGAATAGTCGTCAGCCATCAAATATCAAAATTGACTTCAAGAACCATCAGATGTCAAAATTGATGTTAAGAACCATCAGATATCAGAATTGATGTAAAAAACCATCAGCTATCAGAATTGTCTTCAAGAACCTTCAGATACCAAAATTGACGTCAAGAACCATCAGATGTCAGAATTAATGTCAAGAACCATATCAATTCTAAAACCACCAGTTGTTATATTTTTATAGTACATTGTTTATGATCAATTTTGTTGATACAATACAGTTGTGTGTAGTTGTTTACCATGCAAAACATGGTAACTACTAGGCATGCATCAGCTTAATGACCATACACAGAATATGCACATTGTTTAATTTATATTAATAACTGTTCTAAGATTTGGGTTTTTGCTTATGTAAAAGGATGTGTCTTTACCTTAAATAATTAATTATTCAACTTTCTTTTCACAAAGTAAAACTAACCGCTCCGGTGGCCTAGTGTTTAGAGCGTCTGCCTCGGATGCGGGAGGTCGTGGGTTCGATCCCTGGCCGAGTCATACCAAAGACTTACAAAAATGGTACTAACAGCTGCCTCGCTTGACGCTCAGCATTAAGAGGTTAGTGTTAGGACTGGTCGGCCTGGTGTCAGGATAATGTGACTGGGTGGGACATCATGCCATATGTCTGCGGCATGATGCCCCAGTGCTGGACATCATTATAAACTGTCACACTGCAGACATCGCAGCGATATGACTGAAAAATTGTTAAAGCTACGTTAAAAACTAAATCACACACACACACACACACACAAAGTAAAACTACATTGTCATTATGTGAGATCATATGATCCCCATATATAGATATGTTGGTTCCATAGCACTTTAATTTGAAAAAAGAAACTTAACACCATTATTTCTGATGATACGACCTAATATTCTGTAACAGACCGGAGTAGGCAAAGGAATGTATTTCCTACATGTATAAGGAGATTACAACTCACTGGTTTTTAACAATTGCAGTTTATGAAGAGATGCTTCGAACAGTAAAGCATGATTTGAGCTACATTAGATGTGAGTGATCACGTGTTAGTTATGACCAAAATCAAAATACACAGATCAGCTTATTCTATAAATGTACTGTTGTGAGCAACTACCTGTTAAACACAACCAGTGACAATGTTTTTTGGCAAAATAGGTGTTTGAACATCATGCAACTAGATAAAGACACTACAGGCCTTTATTTAATCCTTTGTAACCACAATTGCTAAGTAGAGTCCGAACCGAGGTGCACAAGGAGATAGGATAAAAGTTGAGACTGGTTACTGTTTTCATTAGATTTATAAGGTAAAATGATATATTTTAAAAAGACCATAAATCAGGATTGTTAACTTGTCAAGCCACCATTGTAGTGCCACAGCCCTCAAAATCCTTCTTATAATTACCCATTCCTTCTTTAAAGCATTAGCAATCATGACACACAAATAGTTCAAAGGTTCACATAGATTGTTTATATGTTGTGAAAATTCACACATTGTTTATAATGTTATAACGAGAGATCTTCTCACCCCGCTTTCACTGTAGCACTACCATTACTACAATAAATTGTTTATCTGTGGAGTTAAAGTGCATAATGACCAGTGTGAATGAGGTTTTTTTCTGTTATTAAGTTGTTTGGTTTTTTAACTGAGTTGATTGTTCAGTTATTTTAAAGGTTCTTATTCTTTGTTGTTATATTAATTTTACTGTTATTAAACACCTAGTTAGATTTTACTGTTATTAAACACCTAGTTAGATTTTACTGTTATTAAACACCTAGTTAGATTTCTTCATCTGGTCACCTTAGTTTATCTCCATCTGGTCACTGTAAATAAATTTTGCAAGTCTTATCATGGCTGACTTTACAGTTTACGGACAGGATAGGTAAGTGTTACCATATAGCAAACTTTTCAATTGATACACCACAGTGCCAATCAACTACATATGAACTTAAATAAAAATGATAATGTTATGAGTAATGTGCAGGGTAATTCTTTTTATTCATGTGAATGCATGTTTTGTAGTATATATAAGAACAATGAATAAAAAAACTAACTATATGTACAGTAACTGTCTCATGCTCAGACCTGTTTTAACAAAGCCACTTGTCTTGAGTGACCACTTTGTTTGGCAGAAGGGGTTGCCTGTCACAACAGGTTAGGTGATATTTTGTTTATTTTATTCATTTTTTGCTGTTTCTACAAATGCAGAGATCATAGAAACAAATTTGAATGATATGTTTTAGTGTTTTCATTATCCCCTCACCAATGAAGTTGCATTAAAATTTTGCCCATTTGTTTGTGTGTCTGTTCATTTGTTTGTTCATCCAGTCATTTGTTATGCCCTTATAATCTTGGACCTAATTTCACCTACACTTATGAAATTTTTGCTATGTGGATGCATCTCCGGAAGAGTAACTCAGCCATACCAAAATTAGGTTAACTAGCATGACCAAATTTGTACTCCAGGGTGAATTTTGTATTTTTAGGCGTTTGTATGTTACACCATACACATGATCTTGGATGCTATTTTATATTCAATTTTGAAAACTTTTAGATTCATCCTGACAAAAGCTACTTGACCATACCAAAACTAGGTTAATTTGACCTAACTTTTGTTTCAGTGATTTTTGTATTTTCAGCTGGTCATTTGTTATAGATTTCAGTACCTTCCACCCAATTTACCAGTATATGAACATTGGTATGTGGACACATCATGACAAATGTATCTCAATAATACCAAAACAAAGTTGTTGTAACCCAGCTTTAATGATTGAGTGACTTGTGCATTTTCAGCTATCCATTTGTTACACTGTCAAGATTTTGGACCCTATTTTACCTATATAATAATGAACACATGCCTGTGATACATCTCAAGGACAAAAAGAAAGGAACTTGACCATACCAAAACTTGGTCCATGTGGCCCAATGTTCGTGCTTGAGTTAAATACAAATTTTCAGAAATCCATTCATTACACCTTTAATATCATCAATTATATCTCAGTGACATTCAGGAAAATTGGTATGTGAATGTATTTGAACAACAATAGCTATCTGTTTATTCTCTACTCAGTATCTTAGGGTATGTTTTACCTAAGCTCATGAAAATTACAGGGTAAATGCATTTTAAAGTGAGGAAACCTGCGGTATATAAAATAGGTTGTTGTGACCTAATTTTCTTGCTTTAGTTACTTTTGCATTTTCAGTTATATATTACACCACAATATCTTGGATCTAGTTTCACCTACACTAATGATATTTTGGCATGTGGATCAATCTCTGTCATACTTGAACTAGGTCATTGTAACCTAATTCCATGATTAAGTGGTTTTCATTTTATTTTCTTTCTGTTCATGTGTACACATTTAATTTCTTGTAACCTATTTAATCTACACATTAAATTGATATGTGGCTGCATCTCAAGAAAAATTTAACCATGCCAAACAAGGTCTCTGTGGCCTAATGTTCAGGCTTGAGTGACAAGTATTTTCATTTAAGCCAGTCTGTATATTGTTAGTTTCTCCAGCTGTTTTTCATTTTGCAATGTGATTTGTGCTTGCAAGTAAACAACTTGTTTTTTGCATACATTACATGTGTGTAAACAAAATATTAATCCATTTACTCTATTACTCATGGATTCCCCTGCCATCTATCAATAACAAATATACAGCTTCTAAAGTTACATTGCTTTATCACACTGCATTGTGACTACTGAAGATGCAGAATAATGTAAGCAAATAGTGATGGGATTAACACAATGTCATATCATCAGTATGGTCACATTTTCGTTGCAGTGGGCTTTTGACAGGAAAGTTTAAACAAGGAGAAACACCTGACAAAGCTCAGAGCAGAATTGGATTTGTCCACACTGATGAGAAACGAGCCTTGCAGAGTGCCCCAGCATGGAGTAATTATGCTGAGAACAAGGCCTACTGGAATCTTGTAGATGTGATGGGCAAGATAGCTGCTACACATGGTAATTGTCCGTTAAGAGTTGCTTGCATTATCAGATACTGTGGCACAAGACATGGTAATGATCTGTTAATGTCTTTGCTTGCATTATCATATATTGAGTCACAAGACATGGTAATTATCCATTAAAGTATTTGTTTACATTATTAGATACCAAGACACAATATATGGTAACTATCTATTATATTCTTGTTTGCATTATCATATACTGTGGCACAATACATCATAATTATCCATTATAGACTTTGCTTGCATTATCAGATACTGAGACACAAGACATGGTAATTATTCATGATTGTCTTGCATGTAGTTTCAGGGAGTCACAAGACATGGTACATGTCCCTTATGGTCTTATTTGCATTAGCAGATAATGAGACACAGGATACAGTAATTATCTGTTACAGACAAGCTTGCACTATCAGATTCTAAGACACAAGACATGGTAATTATCCATTATTGTCTTGCTTTCAGTTTGAGATATTGAGACACAACTTGTAGTAATTATCCATGATAGTCTTGTTGGCATTATCAGATATTAAGACACAAGACATGGTAATTATCCATTATTGTCTTGCTTGCATTATCAGATAGTGAGATGCATATTCCTGTAGCAATGGTGTCATCATTCTGGTCAAGTTTTATGTGGTTATTTATGATTGTCTGGTAGTTTTGACAACATAAAACATAATTCAAAGACCAATTCTGAGAGAAGACAAAGTGATACATGCTTTGCTGAAATCAGACAGCACAGAACATATATTGATCAGTTGCATACTATTTCCCAAACCATAATAATAAAGCACTGTCTTAGTTACATGTACAATTATTTCTCTTACCTAACAGCTGTACATGGTAACATTCCTAACTGTTCACCATAATCCTTTGGTAAATTACCTGAAAGATATTTAAATCTGGACACATATATCAAAGGCAGCATATAAATATTTGTATGTAGGGCTGGAAGTGATTGAAGATGAAGATTTTATGAATTTTATTGATACCGAAAACGCTGATGATAGCAAATTTAATGTTTAAGGCTTTACACAAATATTAAAATATGTTTAACAAAATTACAAAAAGAATTAACCTATCTGTATGTTCAGTTTACCAAAATAAATCCAAGAGTAGACAACTCAATGACACCTGCCAAGTAAAGAAACATTATGTCAGAAGTTTTGACTGAAATGATCAGACTCGGCATTTGGACATGTTAGAAATGTCTAAGCATTTTCTACAGAACAGTAACCTGTTTGATAGGATTGATTACCTTCAAGGTCAGTTGTAGAGAAAATCTTCAGGATGTAACTTTGTCATGCATTATGTAGAATATTATGTGCACATGAAAAATCTGTTTGTTTGGTAATGTGATTGTTTAGAATTGCTGACTGCATTAACTCCCTTGTCTAAGGATCAGTTATCTGCTATCTGTGATATTCTTGAAAAGTCCAAGAGCCACTAATGTAGAAGTGTACTGACCATATGATAACTTAAAGATTTTGTACAGTATACAGTTATGTATTGTGACATAGTAAGAAAGAAAAATGATAATGATTTTCTGTTTAGAATTCCTAAATAAAGAAAGACATGGAAAATATGGATCTGTTGATTATACTTTGTTAGACAGGAAAATAATAATATGAAGAGTATTCCAATTAGGCCCCACTTCTCATTCTATTTTTTTTCCCCAAACATTTGCAAGTGATCAAATCTTCATAAATCCACCTAAACATTGAAGAAAGGAGTTGGACATATCACTTAGGCAAAACAAAATGATGAGAGAGAGAGAGAGAGAGAGAGAGAGCTGTTCATCAAGTGAGAGGGAGAGTGAAAGAGATTCAAAAAGAAGAATCTTGAAAAAAATAAGTCATTCCCATTCATATGGTACAGAAATCTTAACGGCGATAGCATATCTTCATTAAACATTTTACTATATAAGTTTATCATGGAGTAAGGAGTTAATGGTTGAATGAAATGGGGTCCTCTAAGTACAATGTCAAAGAAATGTAGTTTAGATCATTTTTATCCCCTCCCCCCATGAAACCCAAAATGATATCTGATGCTTTCAATGTAGTTTATATATTTAAAAAATTAGAAAGTACATGATGATCATATTCTTTTTTTAAATCCACAGTATTTTTAATCTTTATATGCACAATATTTTCATAGTTCTCTCCAGTAATTGTCATCATTTGTTTTCTTAATTTTTGTTCTTGATCTTCTGATGACCTTATTAACTGGGACTTTAATTTTATTTGTTTAAATTTTTTAAATATCATTGTTCATTTTATAACCTAAAACACAGGTTCACTGCAATACAATCTATGTATCAGTGATTTCTTGGATCAACTGATGTGTTACTTGTGCATCCACATCAAAGACATTTAATACCTGTGCAAAATTTTGTGAGGATCACTTTTTATAATGTAGTTATTCATAAATGATGGAGTGGAAATTTATAATAACAGCCTAATGGAAGATTCAAAGATAAGTTTAAATATAAATCTTAATATTTGACCTTTAAAATAGCAATTGATTGTTGATTATATTTTTTGCAAGTTGTTATTATTGATCAGTTTGATTTATCAGTACAGTGTTTTTATTTTTTTTTGTGTACAGAAAAATGTTTTCTCACAAACAAGCTGTTGTAATGACTGCTGTGTTTTGTAAACATTTTGCTTATTATTTTTTCAGATGTACAAATAGTTTTACAGGAAAAAAATATTAATTCGGTTTTCCTTATTAACCAATATTTATATACAAAATGCAAAAATTCTTTGTACAAACAATAAAAGGACAAAACAAATATGAAATATAGAAGATTAAATGCTGTGCAACTAGAAAGACAGCCATTAAAATTGCATAATAGAATAAATGGTTCAGCTGGAAAAGTTGACAGTAATTTAGGTGGTGGATGGTTGATAATGTGGTGGCTGATAAAGTATTTGCATTTTGATACATTTTAACTTTTATTTCAGTAATTTGATACATTTAAACTTGTATCTCTGTAATTTGTACATTTTAACTTTATTTCTGTAATTCATTGTATTTTAGCTTCTATCACTGTAATGTGATACATTTTAACTTCTGTCTCTGTAATTAAATGTATTTTAGCTAATAACTCTGTAATATGATACATTTTAACTTCTGTCTCTGTAATTTGATACATTTTAATTTTTTTCTCTGTAATTTGATACATTTTAACTTCTGTCTTTGTAATTCAATACACTGTAACCTTTAAGTGTTTAATCCAATACATATGAACTTTTAACCATTTCCTCAGAACAAATGGACAGTTGTTTTCTTTAAGATACTATTTCTCAAAGTCAATAGTCATCATTAATTGATTTTAGTCCTAGCTACTTTTCATTTTCTTACTGCTGCAATCTACCTACATTTTCAAGCTTGATCCATTAAATTTGTCCTGGAATTTTGTAATATTGTCCATAATTACATTTTACCAATGGTTCCACCAGATTAATACAATAATGTATGACTTGACTATTTTTGGCCATTTATGGGATTACACTCTCAGATATTGCCCCTTGGGCAGGGAAATTCTGCCTCTGGGTGATTGCTTGGAAACAGATCCTAACCTATAACCCGGTATAGGTTTGATGGACATAAGGAGTGAAATTATATATACATCTGATACAGACCCTGTGTCATGCCTCTGGGATTTGGGGAGTTGTCCCACATCAGAACTTGGAAACTGCTAATATTCCCCACCATATATACACATAATGAACATGAGGAGATACATCCACCACAGACCTTGGATCATTCAGACCCAAGGGTTACAGAAATGAACCCTGGGTAATAGTAGATTTCATGATCACTACCTATAACCATATATACTCTTGTTGTATGTAAGGAGACTAAATCACATATGTAATTTTGTAACATTTTGCCCCTGGGTCAGGCCATACTAATACTGGCATAGTCTAGATGAGGCCATAACCGATGAAAATTTAATGGCATGCAGTTGTTCTAATTCTGGGTTTTGCATTTAATTTTATCTGAAAAGAAGTATATGTTGCATTAGCAAACATCTCTATAGGAAAGAGCTTGCTGTATCAGTAGTGCAAAGTCTATTCTAAACAATGCTGGCTATAATAATGGTAGTGGGGGCACCAGTAGCATCCTTGTCACCTCCGTTCTGGTGAGCAGCAGAAGGCATGGTCATTGTTGACCCGGGCTGCAACCAATCTGGTATGGAAGAATTGTTAGTTGTCTTCATGTGGTGTGTCAGGGGCAAGATACAGCCTGGCGGAGCCCATCCCTCTCCAGACTGGATGACCACAGCCCTGGCCCTGAGCACATAGTCAATGAGCTCATCTTGGAGCCATTCCGCACTGGCTGTTGACTTCATCAAGGAAGACTTCCGCCCAGTGATGCTGTGCTATCATCACACTATTTTACCCATAGTTGGGAGACTCACGGGGGTGGGAGCGTCTTATTCCATCCCGTACAGATCCAATGGACCTGTACCACTGCCCAGGGCTATAATAATAATGATATAATTATTAGCTAAGATTACCATGAAAATGCTAATTATGAAAAGTTATTAATGTGGAAATCATTTATTATGAACTATCTCACACCACACCACACCCCTCACTGTGTTGAATGATTGACATATAATAAAACTGATCAAGATAAATACACTGGGAAATTTCATGCTCCAGGTAAATCCATACCCCAAGTGGCAATCAGATGGCTACTTCAGCAAGATGTTGTTGCCTCAGTGATAATTGGTGCCACCTCATTGAAACAGCTAGATGACAACATGGGGGCATCAGCAGGATGGGAACTCTCCAAAGAGGAGGTAAGAAAAGTCTTCATTTATGCTCAGGAAAGATGGTTCTTAAAGAAAAATTTAATTATAGAAAATACAGTGTTTGACAACAACAAAATTATGCCATGCTATTTTTCTACAATAATTTATAATTGTTTGATTGTGTAAGAAACTATGGTTGCCACCTGATATGTATATATGAAACCATTCCATGCTGAATAGTAGATTATGTAGTGTTAAGTGTATAATTTCTCAGTTTCTTATAGATATGTATTCTGTATTTTGGAGCTCTTCCGGTGACAAAGCTATAAGAAACTATTTAGACTTCTGAGACCAGGTACTCATTAACCAATCATTATATTATGAATTTCTTTGATTAGTATTTTCTGAGAGTTTTTCATTATTGACCACCATTCATCAACTACCAAAAGTTAGTTTATCATTTTGTGTAGTAATAATTTTTATTTTTCAGTGCGTGCATTTATATACACATACACATATGCATATTATTTACAGTTTAATTTTTCTTAATTGTAGCAATAGTTTTCATGTGTATCTATCTATCTATTTATCTATTTATCTGTCTATCTGTGTGTGTCCATATCATGACAAAATTGATTTACAGTAGACTATATTCGACAAAAGACTGAACTGAGTTTAGTTTTCGAAGGTCTTTTGTTAAGCAAAAAAGGATAGTAAAGGAATAGAGACAGTCATGACCCATGAGTCACCTTTTTGTCCTTGTAGGTGGCAGAATTAGATGTAGCAAGTCCCAGAATGTCATACTACCCATATGAGATGATATGGAGAGTGAATGGTCCTGATAGATTCAATGAATTCAACCGATCCATCAAAATATAGTGAACTTCTCTTTGATATACAGAGACTTGTATTTTCAATTTAGTGTCAGCTATTCTAATCTGGAAATATGTTCCTCAAATAGCAGGACTTTTTTCTACGCTTGTCTTTATGCAATTTGTTTCTTTATTGTTCAACTTTTGGCATATAACAATCATATTCAAGAGATGAAAAAGGAGTTTTAAAGGAAAAAAATTCTATCATGCTTTCTATCACATTTTGAGAATGTTTTCTTACAACAGGTCATATACAGTTAGAAGTGTATACATTTTTACAGATATCGTAAATCTCTTTAATTTTTGTACACTATCAAACTGAGACTTAACCCCCCACCAAATACCTCATACCCACAACGTGTCTTGAGTGTGGGTGGGTTCTGTCCAATTTTGGCACTACATAGGCTCGTTAAACCAATAATTATGATAAAAACTTGAAGGAAGAAAGATATATCATTTGGGTCAAACTGTATGTGAATTTTAGGGGAGTTGTAGCTTCTCAATTTGGATAGAATAGGGAGAAGTCGGGGCAAGGCAAGAAATTCAGTATATATAATCACAGATCATGTGTGGTATGGATTATGATTCCTTGTTTATACTTGCTTTTTATTCATTAGTTTAAATCAAGCAAACATAAATGCAAAATAAATTTTGTTGAATTTGATTTGTCTGGTATGAGTTTTTATGACACCATACATCACACAGACTCTGCAATTGTGAGAGTCATGCATGTCAGACTCCACAGTTGTGATAGTCATGCATATATTCATGTCAGACTCCACATTTGTGAGAGTCATGCATATGATAAATAATGAATTCATGGTTTTGGCATGAGTAATCCTTTTCACATTATAGTTGTTTTTATTAACTCTGCTGGTCATAGACCTGAATAACTTATAGGATGGCTGTTGTCACTCATTAGACATCTGTCTGTCATCCATCCATTTGCACTTTTTTATTATGTCTATTCCTCCTAAAGTACTTGGAGTATTGACTTGAAATTTTACACATGCACATTCATCCCATGGTGTAGTTGGTTCTAACTGAAACTGGCTCCAGCCAGACATCCAAAAAGGCCACCACAGAGACCATCTTGAAAATCTTGTCATTACTTCCTTTGAATGGATACTATTCTTATCAAAGGGTTTTCACTGAAACACCTGTTAATTATAGTTGGTCATCAATGAAACTCACAAATAAATTTAGACAATTACTAAAGTTGAAACAATATTCTGGCCACAGAGCACGCACACACACACACACACACACACACACACACACACACAAGTGACACCAGTTTTGTACTCAGTTTAGTGGTTACCAGGACTTAACGTCTGTAATATGATTATGGGCACAAGAGTGAAGACTGGGTTTATTACGTCAGTGTAAGTGCTCACTTCAGGCATATTAATGAATTAATGTTCAATTTTTGCATCAGCTTTTTGAATGTAGCACACAAGCAGACGAGGAAAAGTCGCACCAGATATTGGACAGATATGTGGAGCTCGGTGTGAATTTCCTTGACACTGCAAACGTTTATTGTCGAGGAAAGTCAGAGGAAATCATAGGAAATTGGCTTCAAAAGTATGTACCCCAACTCGGATATAATTTTGACTCTTTATCACAATCTGAACACAAACGCTTCCACATGCCACAATATAGAGGATCTGCACTAGTTGCGGAACCAGACTTTGTCGCACAATCGTACTTATTCTTGATTTTGTAATTAGTATATTTTCCTGGTAGCATCAAAATTACTACACAGATTGATGAACAAGTAACCATCATACGAACACTGTTTTCGTGCTGCAATTAGTGCGGACCTACTTGTCTTCTGTGGATTTAGTAGAATTTTGTCGTACGTTAAGTTGAAGTTATGATATTGCATTATAATAGAAAATTTACTCAGTTTATAAAATCGACATTTCATGAATTGCTAAGATAAATTAATTTGTTACAAGTTTGTTCACACACATTCATGTTCAAATGACTAATTGTTTTGACCAGAGAATAAAATCGCTCTTCGAGTCAAATATGGTTTGCTTTGTTTGGAGTTTTACGGCACAGCGATACACATGTTCATAATTTAGTGCCGAGGAAACTGACGTACACTTTTGGTCTCGAGTTCAGCACGCTAACTACCGGGATACTGCGGCTTCTACATCCATTAGTCGCCTCTTACCTTACGACATTCAGAACTCACTGCAGGATATTCCTCTTCTCCGACCCTATAAATATGGGATGGGAAGGAAGATATTTATTTTATATTGCAAATTAAAACAACAACAAATATCTTAGAATTTTTTGGTACTATTATTCTTGGAGACTGTATACAATTTTTATGAAAGAAATATTATCGTTTTTTAATGTTTTATGTTGAATTCAAAGAAAGTTGATTTTTTAAATTTAAATTAGACACTTTGGTAAATTAAATATTTTATTAGAATTTCACTGAAGATTATTATATTATATTATATTATATTATATTATATTATATTATATTATATTATATAGAGAAAAGAGATATTTCTTATGTAAATACATTTGAACTAAGCATCAAGATGACTTTTCTTCGTCAAAATCTAATTTCTAATAATATAAATTAGTTTATATATGACATCAATCACTTATATTCATTTTCTCAGCTAACGTTTTCATATTAATCAATGGGGTTGAAATAAAATATATGGTATAATTAGTACGTGTTCAGTGGTACACCACTTTTCGACCGCTTTTAGGCTAAACCTACTGCATTCCTGTTCGCTAATTTGGAGACAGGCACCAGCAGTTAAGTTACAGACCTAGGAACTAATACTGGCTTCACTTTGTTCATGCCAAGTAAATGGTCATATGGTGACGCCAGTCTCTAGTCTCTCTACGGGGAAGAAAAGACCTAGGGTCAGTGGTGGCTACACAAATGATTGACTTTTTATGCCTCGAGAATATACATAGTTATATAATGGGAATCTCCAAAAGTACCAAGTTATAACCACGGGATAGGCCCCATAATGTATGGACAGGCACGGGAGCATTGTTAATGGGCAACCTTGGTTCAGAGAAAGCTGATATTTTATTGATGCAATATTCCAAAGATCAAAACATACCTCACTTCTTTCAAAATATTAAAATTCATACTGTAAATTTGCTTATCGAATATATGTTTATTGACACCTGCTGTGTGTTTGCTGACTTTGCACTGGTAAAGATTTTGTTGAAACCAGTCAAACATATCTAGCTTACATGACAGTTAAGCAATAAGAGAGTCTGTTTTAGATCTTATCATCAATGGGTGCAGAACAAAGGGCTCAGCCTGTTACAATATTCCTTGTATGTCTTTAAACAGAGTCACCTGTATTAGGAAACCAAAGCTAGGAGAAGATCGGTATACAAGAGACATAACTTTTATAAAGAATGGCATGGAATACTTGAAATCGTAATCATCCAAGATTTAATTAATACCAGCAGCACTCAATTCAAAGATTTGAAGTTGATATACGATGAACAAATTGTCCAAACTGGAGTAGACAAGACAAACCCATGAAAAGCACATGTAGGTCCAAGTGGCAGTGTTCTCATCAAATTCCGTTAGAATATGTTGAATGTTTCTTGAGCAATGCTGATAGCTAGCAACATTCCAATTTCTCACGTGAAGACAAGAATTTGTTCGACATGGGCCATAACTCTGTCTCAAATGATGTAGAGGCCAAACCCATGAAGGGCACATCTTAGTCATGAACAAATATTTATGCGTGTAACAGGAAATATGGTGGGATAGGATCTAGCGAAGACACGCAACTCAATCACGCGAATAAAATGTTAATTTTTAATACAAATTATTGATTACAGAATCTACATGTGTATTATGATCGTGGTCAGATCCACGTTCGGACAAATTCCTGTCTTCACGTGAGAAATTGGAATGTTGCTAGCTATTATGGATATTTGCAGGTCAGCAATCACATCACTTTCGTATCTGTGGGTCAGCAAATATTACTTGACTTTTATTTCAGGCATCAACGTGATAAGATTGTTGTGGCAACAAAGGTTCGCTTTCCGATGGATGTCTCTGACGTCAATAGCGGTGGGCTGAGCAGACGGCATATTGTACAAAGTGTGGAGGAGAGTCTGCATCGACTCAAGACTAGTTACATCGACCTCTACCAGGCACGGTTCTACTTTAGCTACACAACTACTAGCACTGGCGGATACTAGAAATATCGAAGGTTTTCACATGTTAAACTATTTTGCGACATTTAAATTTCGTGGATGTATAACTGCTTAGGTTGTAAATTGAGGAGGGGGGGTACCCTCGCATATTCTGCTCAAATGCAATAGTATACATACACTAAAAAGCATGTTTGCAGGATCTAAAATCTTTCGGACTATGCTAAAAATTTATGGAAACAATATAGCTCCTCTGCATACAATGGTTCGCGGATATCAATGTAACTGAACTAAACAAATACGTGTAATATCGTTATGTGTACAATTTACGTATAAAAAGCAGTTCTTTAGTCTTTTAATGAAGCAAATTATGATGTCATTGTGGTATATATATATATATATATATATATATATATATATATATATATATAGATCGGTTATAACTCTTAGTTTTTTCATTGATATTTAGGCTCACGCGTGGGACAATAGAACTCCTATAGATGAAATTATTAGGACATTTGATGACCTTGTGCGCTGTGGGAAAATCTGTTACTATGGGTTCAGTAATGTTTGTGGTTGGCAGTTGCAAACAATTGTCGACTTTTCAAAATATAATGGTCTCAATCCACCAGTTAGCTTACAGGTATGTATTGTTCCCAACGAGTTCTTGAGTTTTACTGGTCAAGACATCACTTCTACCACTTAAAGTTTCGTTTGGCTGTTTTTAATTGTTTCAATTCTTGGCGAGAGAATGGGGGGAATGAACCAGCCGGTACATACACACATGCTTTGGCGTGAATAGTATCTGTGTCATACAATGCAATTCCTCTCGTGCAGTCCAGGACTGAGTCTTCATACTTGAGGGTGTGATGGAAGATGATTTATAAATATCAAGAGCAGTGTGGACGACAGTAGGACTCAGGAAAAGGAGAGAATCATTAACTTTGAAAAACGTAAGAACGACATGGTTTTACTGCAGTTTCTAAGTTAAAGATTTTAGTAATGATTGAGTCAAAAAAGATACAAGTCTCAGTGTATATTTTTAGCTAAGCAAATAAATGTACAAAGAGTCACCTTAGTACCTGCTAAACTTACAAGCTCTAAGAATGAAGTAAAAGATTTCATTACAAAATCCAGGACTATCTTTATAGTCATATCGTTTACTCTTTGTCATGGTTTTAGATCAAATGAGATTCAGCCAATTTCTCAGAGTTTCAGTGTGTAAAGCCTTAAACCTTCCAAACCTCAGGCCTGGAATATTATTGGGGAGAGTCGCATATGTTAGAAGCATGCTAGAAATAATATATACTTAATCATGATGGACCTATGCTATTGGGGTGACTTTGATTCAGAAAGAATGCACAGCAAAGCAGATCATAGAACAGTTTCTAGCTGACTACCGTCTACGGAATGCTATTTTATACGAAAACTATGATTTAATTCTAAACCACAGCAAAGGTCCATATAGTCCAATACCATATTTGTTTATCTAAAAAAGAAATACTCCCAGTTATGGCATTTAAGCGAGTTACACATTTTGTTGTATAAATAAAACTACTGTTAGCTAAGTGAGTGACGTAGGATGTCACTGCGGATATGTTTCATTTTACAGCAACAGTACAGTCTTCTGTGCCGGCAATCAGAATGGGAGGAATTCATGGTCTGCAAGAATGAAGGAATTGGTGTCCTACCTTGGAGTCCCCTTAAGGGGTAAGAGTTGAATTAGTAATAACTAATACATTGTATTAGTTTTCGGCTGCAATTTTTCAGACATTTATTGGTCCAGCTAGTGCGGTTCCTATGTCAGTGTTGCCCCAGTTGATATCTGGTGGCAGGATTCAAGTAGAATCAGCACGGCATGACTATCCTTAAGGTCTGTAAAGTTTGTCATTGGAAAGACTTTATAACATTTCAATACTGAATTTGAAAGAAAGATACATTTTTGTCATTCATATAGCAGCATACATAAAATTTATTAGTATTACCTTTTCATGTCAGTTGCAGAACTATATATGTTGTTACGTATATGTAATTTAATTACTTGTGTGCTAGTTTTAAATTTTTTATTTTATTTTTATTTCATTACATGTTATTGTAATGATAACTTTATTCACTGGATTTGACATTTTTCCGGAAAATTCAGTTCAGGTCTGTTATGACCTGGTAAATAACCAGTATTGCTATATTGTATTTTTAGCTCACCTAGTTCCGGACCTTGATTCAGAACTGGTAAACAACTTTTTTTATTTCTTTCTTTCCTAGAGTGAAAATCATTGGTCGTAATCAAGGTCATACTTGGCTTGCGTGTCAGTTCTATGTAAATAAAATTTTTTATTTTATTCAATCTTATAGATTCGTTCAGTAGAATCAAATTCGTCAAAGGCGTACGTGACAGCCGACCTATGGGGTTACTACGCCGATCGAACTAAGTGACCACGTGACCCCATCATGTGATCTAAAATTGCGGGTTAAAATTGATTTTTCATAGTGATTTCAGTCAGTCGTAAATCACACCTTCAGACTCAAAGGTATTATCTTGTTGTTGCCAGTTTGAACTGAGTTTTCATTTAATATAATTTATTTTCAATGGAGACTTTATCAAGTGTTCATCATTATTCATGGACAAAGACATTTGCTGAAAATTATTCGGAATTCTAAAGCCGGAATATTATTTTTAGTGATTCAACAAGGAACTGTTGACACGACAACACAGAACAGGTTATAGAAGATGTTATCGCCTTCCATCTTGGAACTTCATCGGGATTCGAACGTTGATTCATTTAGAACTTTTTAGTGATAAGACTTATATTTTTAATTATTGGATTAATGTTTGGATTTGATTCATAAACCTTAAGTCCTTTTCATATTTTTACCTTGTTTTCTAGAGAAATAAATTATTTTGTTAAATTTACAAAGCTTGTTGGCTTCACTATTTCCTTTGCTACTTTTGAACGAGCCTAAGCACGTAACAAAGAAAAATTGGGGCGCTCGTCCTTGGGATATATGAATTTTGGCTAAAATATTTCAGAAAATTGTCTTTTTAAATTTAAATTCCCCTACTTTTTAAATCCCAAGTACTATTTCACATTTTGTTTAAAAATTTTAATTAAATCAACAGGCTTTTTCACAATGTCATCAAAAGTGGAGACCATTCTTTCAAATCCTACTCAGGAGCAGTTGGATTGTTTGAAAAAAGATGAATTGCTTGAACATGCCAGAAAATATGATCTTTCTGAGGCAAAATCTTCCTTAACGAAACAAGAAATAAAAAAAAGAAATTTGATCCAGTATTTGGTAGAAAAGAAAGTTTTCGATAAAAATGTTTTCGTTTCGATCAGTAAGTCTGCATCAGACTCTGACATAAAAGTAAAGGAATTAAAATTAAAATAAAAGATGGAATTAGAGTTAAGGAAGCTTGAACTTCAGAAGGAGGAGAGAGAGAAATAAATGCAGTTGCAATTGGAGAAAAAGAAGAACAAATGCATTTACAGAAAGAAGAGAACCAATTGCAGTTGCAATTTGAGAAAGAGGAGAGAGAGAGACAGGAAAGAGAGAAAGATAAACAAATGCAGTTACAATTAGAATAGAAGGCGAGAGAGACAGGAAATAGAGAAAGATAAACAAATGCAATTAGAAGAAAGAGAGAAAGAAAGACAAATGCAATTATAGAAAGAACAAATGCATTTACAATCGGAGAAAGAGGAGAGACAGAGAGAGAAAGATGCAAATACAAAGAGAGAAGGAAGAGTGGGAATATCAATTTAGAATGAAAGAAATAGAGCTGGCAAGTGCAAAGCACGTTCCCACATCATAAACAAATTCAAGTTTTGATATTACAAAGAATTTTAGGCTAGTACCACCTTTTAGCGAAAAAGAAGTAGACAAATATTTTCCTTATTTTGAAAAAGTTGCTGAAAATTTGAAATGGCCAAGGGGGCATTGGATTCAATTATTGCAGTGAGTACTTTATGGTAAAGCCCCAAATATCTTTGCATCCTTGTCAGTACAACAAAGTTCTGACTATGACATGGTTAAGGAATGCATCTTAAAGGGTAATGAGTTAATTCCTGAGGCTTATCGGCAACAATTCAGGAACTATAAAAAAGAAGCTGGACAAACTTATGTTGAATTTGCAAGAGAAAAAGAGCAGTTATTTGATAGATGGTGCTTAGCCAAAAAAGTTGATCAAGATTATGAAAGTCTCAAACAACTTGTATTAATTGAAGAGTTCAAGAACTGTGTCCCTTGTGACATTAAGACTTATCTTGAAGAGCATAAGATGGAAGCCTTGGAAAATGCTGCTCTTGCTGCTGATGAGTATTTCTTAACTCATAAAGTTCCTATTGTAGGCAAGTCTTTCGCTCAGTAGTCTACTGGTAAAATGGTATTTCAGCCTAAGACGAGCCCTTCTAAAACTCAATCTGGCACAACTTTTAAAAATCAAGCTTCTGATAAGCTTGATTCAAAATCCTTGTCTCTTCCTACGTGTATCTATTGCACGAAGAAAGGACACGTTATTTCTGATTGCTTCAAACTGAAATATAAGCATCAGAATCAAGACAGACCTATCCCAAATGCTCTTATTTCTAAGAGATCAAGATCTCACGGTCATGTTTTGAAAGCAATACATTTGTTGGGTCTAATAAACCCCAGTCTGACTGTATTATGGAGCATTATGAACCATCCATGTCGAAAGGTTCTTTATCACTCTTGGGTGATTTGGCCAATCCTATCCCTATTAAACTTTTAAGGGACACAGGAGCTTCTCAGAGTCTTTTGATATCAGGTACTTTGTCTTTTTCTGAGGAGTCTTGTTCTAATGAGAGTGTTCCTATTCAGGGAGTAGAGTGTAGATTTGTTAACGTTCCTCTCCATTCTGTAAATTTGTCATCAGACTTAGTTTCAGGGCCTGTGAGAGTCAGAATAGTGTTTTCTTTACCCGTTCAGGGCATTCATTTGTTACTTGGCAACGACCTAGCTGGAGATAAGGTTGTGGTTAATCCACTTGTAACTGACAAGCCTTGTTTGGATCTGAAAGTCGATCCTATTGAAAAAGAATTCCCTGATTTATATCCAGCTTGTGCAGTTACTAAAGCTATGGCAAAGAAAGCTCTTGAGAATGATCTCGATAAGGAAAGTATTCCTTTAGCTGACACATGTATTGGTCAGGCTTTTGATGAGGTCACTTTCACTCCTTGTTTGGATCAGTCAAAAAGTATTGATCACATTGATCCTCTTTTAACTACTCATTCTCTTTTTTTTAATCAGGGTGACAAACGACAATTGCTTGTCGTCGAACAGGAAAAAAATCCTGAGATCTCCTGTTTGTTTCAGAGGGCCATTAGTGAAGGTGAAGCCACTGAAGTACCTGTCTGTTATTTCATTAAAAATGGAATTCTTATGAGAAAATGGAGACCTCCCGAGGTACCTGCTGGTGACGAATGGTCATTGAACTATCAAATTGTAGTTCCAAAATCATACAGACAGGAAATACTTAGTCTGGCCCATGAAACTCCTCTGGCTGGTCATTTATGGATTAATAAGACTTATCACAAGATCTTGACTCACTTTTATTGGCCAAAAAAGTCAAAAGTGATGTTTGTAAATACTGCAGATCTTGTCATACTTGTCAAATGGTAGGAAAACCCAATCAGAAGATACCTAAGGTTCATCTGGAACCTATTCCTGCATTTGACGAACCATTCAGTAGAATAATGGTAGACTGTGTTGGTCCCTTACCTAAGACCAAGTCAGGCAACCAATACTTGTTGACCATTATGTGTGCGTCAACAAGGTTCCCAGAGGCAATTCCTTTGAGGAATATTAAAACTAAAACTATAGTAAAAGCTTTGATAAAGTTTTTACTCAATTTGGCCTTCCCAAATCTGTTCAATCTGGTCAAGGGTCAAATTTCTTGTCTGGGATTTTCCAGCTAGTTATGCTTGAATTTGGCATTCAGCAATTCAAGTCAAAAGTGAAATTATGGTTTCACAGAACTTTAATTGAGAGAAGTTTTGAGTCTTGTAATAGAGTTCTTTCTCTCTTGCTCATTCTTCAAAGGTTTCTTCAAATTATGTATTACTACCCTTACAAAGTTAAGAAGAAAATGAATGAGTTAAATTATAATGATAGCACTCTGATCTAAATAAATTACCAGTATATTGAGAGAGATAGCCAGATAAATTATGCAATTAATTTAGTTGTACCTGTCGCACAAACTGAGGATTTAAGTGAAGGAATTCAATCGGACTCTACTGAGTTTGGAGAGACAAGTCTTCGGAATTCGGAAATTATGAATAATCTGGACCAGAAATTTTCACATTTGCAACACCAAGAAAGGAATGAACTTAAACAGTTTTTCTTTGAATATGAGCACTTATTTCTAGATTTTCCTACGAGGACAAACAAAATTTTTCATGACGTTGAAATTGTGAATTCTAAACCTGTGAAACAACACCCATACAGGATGAACCCTCTCAAACAGGAATACTTGAAAAAAGAAATTCAGTATTTGTTAGAGAATGATTTCAGAGAGCCCAGTAAAAGTGATTGGAGTTCACCATGTATACTTGTTCCGAAACCAAATAAAACTTTCCGTATGTGCACTGATTATAGGAAGGTGAACAGTGTGACAAAAACAGATTTATTTCCTTTACCAAGAATCGATGACTGCATTGATAAAAATGGAAGTGCCAAGTATGTCACCAAATTTGACCTTCTGAATGGATTTTGGCAAATTCCACTAACGGAAAGGGCAAAGGAAATTTCGGCATTCGTGACTCCAGATTGACTTTATCAATATAAAGTGATGCCGTTTGAGATGAAGGGTTCGCCAAGTACTTTTGAACGTTTGATGAATATAATCACCTCTGGTCTAGATAATTGTGATGCTTACATCGATGATATCATCATGTACAACGGCACCTGGAAAGAACATCTAGAAACAATTCGGAAATTCTTTGACAGACTCACTGATGCAAGTTTGACAACAAAATTTATCTAAACGTGAGTTTTGCCGTGCTTGTGTAACTTTTCTAGGACATATTGTGGGATATGGACAAGTTAAATCTTTAGATGCTAAGGTCAAGGCTATCTCTGATTTCCCTGTGCCTGTCAGTAAAAAGCAACTGATGCGATTTTTAGGTATGGCTGGATACTATGGGAAATTTTGTTCCAATTTTTCTAACATTGCTGAACCCCTGACAAATTTATTGAGCAAGAAAAACAAGTTTCTTTGGACTGAAAAATGTCAGGAGGCTTGTGACAAATTAAATGCCATCCTTAAAAGTGCACCAGTTCTTACAGCACCAAATTTTAGTCAGTCATATAAACTATCAGTTGATGCAAGTGATGTTGGGGTTGGAGCAGTATTGATTCAAGAAGATGGAAATGGTGTTGATCATCCAGTGTGCTAATTTTCTAAGAAATTAATAAACACCAAAGAAATTACTCAACAATCGAGAAGGAATGTTTGGTTTTGATACTGGTATTACAACATTTTGAAGTTTACCTTAATTCTGCTCCTTCACCGATTGTTGTGTTTAGTGATCACAACCCCCTTACTGTCATCGACAAGGTGAAAAACAAAAATCAAAGATTATTAAGGTGGAGTTTGTTGTTACAGGAATATAATATTGACATCAGGCACATCAAGGGAAAAGACAATTTAATAGCAGATGTACTTTCAGTGTATACAAATATTATTTCATGTACACTTTGTATAATTCATAAGAGTTCTTATGTTATTTTTTTTACCTCACGTATAATTAACATATGGTAACAAGAAAGCTTTATTATATAAATCTTTCTTTTTCTTTATGAGGGAAGTGTTACGTATATGTAATTTAATTACTTATGTTTTAGTTTTAAATTTTTTATTCTATTTTTATTTCATTACATGTTATTGTAATGATAACTTTATTCACTGGATTTGACATTTTTCCGGAAAATTCAGTTCAGTTCTGTTTTGACCTGGCAAATAGCCAGTATTGCTACATTGTATTTTTAGCTCACCTAGTTCCGGACCTTGATTCAGAACTGGTAAACAACTTTTTTTATTTCTTTCCTAGAGTGAAAATCATTGGTCGCAATCAAGGTCATACTTGGCTTGCGTGTCAGTTCTGTGTGAACAGTTTATATTTTTATTCAGTCTTATAGTTTCTTTCAGTAGAATCAAATTCGTCCATGGCGTACGTGACAGCCGACCTGTGGGGTTACTACGCCGATCGAACTAAGTCACCACGTGACCCCATCATGTGATCTAAAATTGCGGGTCAAAACTGATGTTTCATAGTGATTTCAGTCAGTCGTAAATCATACCGTCGGGCTCAAAGTTATTATCTTGTTGTTGCCAGTTTAAATTAAGTTTTTATTTAAAATAATTTACTTTCCCTGAAGACTTTATCTAATGTTCATCATAATTCTTGGACAAAGACATTTACTGAAAATTATTCGGAATTCTAAAGCCGGAATATTATTTTTAGTGATTCAACAAGGAACTGTTGACACGACAACACAGAACAGGTTATAGAAGATGTTATCGCCTTCCATCTTGGAACTTCATCGGCATTCGAACTTTGATTCATTTAGAACCTTTTAGTGATAGAACTTATATTTTTAATGATTGGATTAATGTTTGGATTTGATTCATAAACTGTAAGTCCTTTTTCATATTTTTACCTTGTTTTCTAGAGAAATAAATTATTTTTGCTAAATGTACAGACCTTGTTGGCTTCACTCTCTTCTTTGTTTCTTTTCTACGAACCTAGACACGTAACAATATATATATATATATATATATATATATATAGAGAGAGAGAGAGAGAGAGAGAGAGAGAGAGAGAGAGAGAGAGAGAGTTTTATTTATAGGAGAAAATTAAGCAAGGTTTACAAGTAATGTTTAGTGTAAAAGGATATTCCAATACTTATGGAAATCAATGTTTAAAATAGCTAAAATGATTAAAAATCATCCTTTTTATATTTTTGTCCATGTCGTCTGCAGTTATAATAGTTCAATACAATATTTCAAACACAACATCCCTATCAAGCTTACTTTCAGGTAATAGTTTATTGTCTGAACACCTGACAGAATTGTGTGCTTTAGATCTTTACCTTCGTTTCAGTGGACTTTTGACAGGAAAGTTTAAACGTGGAGAGACACCAGACAAGACTAAAAGCCGGATCGGTTTTGTTCACCAAGATGAGAAACGTGCACTTGAAGCATCCCCAGCTTGGAGTAAATATTCAGATAATGACGCCTACTGGAATCTTATTGACCTAATGGGGAAAATAGCTGCCAAACATGGTGAGTATACATTTACTACAGTGTATACAAAGAAAAACATTTCTGCCATGTGAAGGAAGTCCCTTTTTAAAATGGACTGGGCCTAATTTAAGAAAACGAAACCTCAAACTGGAGTGAAAACACAGCTCATAATATACATACTGATTATTTGTAAACTAAAATAGCCAACAAACATGTGGATTATTAGTACAGTTTCTTCGCTACATCTAAATAAAGCATCTTGAATGATATGGGCCTTTGCTGCCATATCAGGTACAAGTCACTTTGCTGCAACCAAATAACAAGGCATGAACATAAACACTTCTTGCACAGTATGGGCCTTTGTTGCCATATTCGCATAGTAGCTTTCCAAACCAAATAACAACGAATGAGCATAAATACATCTTAATATGGGCCTTTGTTGCTATATTTACGATTACTTTGCTTTCATGCCTCCACTGCTTGCTTGATAGCAAGATTGCACCAAACCACTCAAAGTAAAGAAGTGAAATTTTGACTAGCATGTTTGAATGCATGTGTCTACAAGCTGGTTAGAGCATGAGGCCAACAGAGCATTTGTTGTTTTTTTAATTTAAAAAAAAAAAACAAAAATATGTTTGAAAAAGACATTGATAGGAAAATTACGCAAAAAACAACGGTGTTCATATGTAAATGACCTGATTGTTTTCTCGTGTCATCACAGCAATGTGTCAATTTGTTTTAAATTTCTTTTAGACGCATATTTTTAACTTTTGTGACTTTTTGACAAACACGTGTTAGCACTTTGATGCAAAAACACCGGCAGTTCAGAAATGAAATCTGGTAGATATATCTGTACCGATATTTACCTTAACTGGTATGATTTTCAAGCCATTAGAGCATTTATAAAACTTTGGATGCATATTGAACTTTTGGACTTCGCATTTTTTGACGGACGCCTTGCTAATACGACCAAGCAAAAACTAATTTTGAGTTCAGCAATTTAAATCTAATATGCATGTTCTTTCATACAGGTAGATGACATGAGTAGATTTTGATGCCATTATAGTAATATTTTACAAAATTATTGGAATATTTTTAAAATCTTTTTTACTTAAACATTTAAGTCAGCAGTGTTTTAACACAAGTCTTGTTAAAACAGGATGGTCTACCTTCATAAAACTCCTCAACTCTGAGACTTAGCTAACATATTACGCACAGATAGTTTGTAAACTACAAACAGCCAGTAGTACCCAAGAAACTGACTTAAAGGCAGAACTTTAATAAAGTCAGTCAAGCGTGAAACGTAGGTTAAGTTGCCCTACTTATGGCGTTTTGTATTTTACCAAACAAAATGTTTCTGTGGACTAATAGTCCATAAGAAACTTAACCAGTAGTCAGCAAAGCATAAAATGTAGATCACACTGACATATGTTCATAAATTTATATTGCAGCCGTCAAGATGTACTCACATACCAAAGAACACCACTCAGTGGCCAACTGTATTTGAGAAATTGATGACGCTATTGAAGTATAAGCAAAGTTTTAAAAAAAAATTAAAAGTTTAAACAAAACAAATCAAGGTTAATCCTACACTCAACATGCTATAACTATTAAAAATGGATAAACTCAATGTGATGACCCAGGCATGAAACATAGGTCTCTAACCTACATTTTTTGGACAGGTGTTACACTCATCAAAATCAATCGATATATCAATTTCCATTGATATGTACCCAATATTGCCCAAGACACTGCCCAAAACGCAGAAAGTAAACAAATTTCTGAGGCATGAAATATTAGCTAAACTACCCTACTTTAGCCGACCTGGTATTTTACCCAGGAAGAAGCATTCACGAACAAATTTGCATGATCTTCAAAAAATAATATAACATGCCAATTTCAGGTAAAGGAAACTGAACCAAACTCACTGAAGAGTGAAATGAAGATCATACGAAGCCTGTCAACTTCATAAAAGATACACTTTTAAAAAACAGATTGTGATCAAATTTGCAATAAATTTTTGCTAGATATGACACAAGTTTGGTCATGCGCGACATCGGAGATCTGGTAAGCACGCATTCTGCTATTAAGAGTTTATCTTAAAGAGTACTTTTCTAAAATAAGTAAATATTGATCGTTTGTAATATATTGCGAAAGACCGGGATGGTTCTTTGGTTTGATTTAAGACACGTTTCTCGGAAGTCACAGCTTTAGCACAACGCATACTCCCATTGCGATGACTTGTTTTAATATTGACTCATTTAACCGGATACATTGAATGAGTTGAATATATTGAATTGAAATTTTTATTTTGCCAGGTAAATCAATAGCTCAAGTTGCAGTTAGGTGGCTTCTTCAGCAAGATGTTGTTGCCAGTTATCATAGGCGCAACCTCAGTGAAACAGTTGGAGGATAACATGGGAGCCTCGGCTGGATGGAACCTCTCAACAGAGGAGGTAAATATTTTCTTTAGATCAGACTGTGGAAAAGATTACACGTAGGAATGAAATATCTTGTGGGACATACGGTGAACAGCCTAATTCGTCAGGGTCCATTTGTTTCTTATATGATCATTCAATTCCATGGAGAGCTGGCTGTATCTTCTATATCCTGTATATATTTAATTGGTTTCATTGTCTGCAGATTTTTTTTTCTGATCAGAGAATATAGTACATCATCAGTAACAGTGATAACTTGTATCCTCAGAAATGATAACTTTAAACGTTGTAATGTCCAAGTCACAGATGTCTTGAAGTGACCATTTTATTAAAGTAATATAGCATTTTTCTTCTGAATATTTAGATAATTATATCCAATGGTTTGGGGGTGGGTTGCTCTTGGGGGGGTTTGGGGGGGATTTTTTGTTTTGTGCGAGGGTGTCTTATTTCTAGTGTTTTTATAAAATAAGTTTGTTATACACGTCTACCTAGCTGTAGTGTGAATGCTGATCTGGTTTCAGACCAAACACTTTAAATAGAAGTTCTCTCGACAGGAAATATTTCACAGCAGCACTTGTCTAACCAGCCAAGAATCAGATTCCTAACCAACCAAGAATCAGATTTGACCTTGAAAAATTGACAGATCCAAAAGTCGCAGAAGCTTCCAAGCAATGACAGGTGGTAAATTTGCACCTTTGGTACCCCTGGACAGCCAAGACACCGACCTAGAGTCCTTAACAACCACATTCAACACAGCTGTGACTAGCACAGCTAGCGAAATCATTGGCAAATATCGTCGAACAAAGAAACTTTGAGTCACAACAGATGTCCTTAAACTATGTGACAAAAGAAGAGAACTGAAAAAGGGAAAAAGAGATCATGAAGGAGCTAGGTAATACAGAGATATATATGATCAGGAAAAGCATGAAAAAGGCAAAGAATCCTGGATAGAAAGATAATGCTGCAAAATTGAAGACAGTCTGAGTAGAAATGGCAACAAAATGGCATATCAACTGGTGAAATATCTCACAACCCATAAACAATGGAAAGCTACCACCATCCATGACAAATCAGGAAAACGCCTCACAGAAGATCATGAGATCCTCAAGCGATGAACATAATACTGCTCAGAATTGTAGAATCATACGACCCAAGGAGATCCAGCTGTACTAAATTGCCCTCAGGCAGAAGAAATTGATGACAACCCCATCATCATTATCATCATCAATCCTTTAACCCAAGAGGTCGTTGGAGCACCACAGTTGACTTTACAACCAATTCTTCCCATCTTTCTCTATTCTCTACTGCCCTTTGAGTATCTCCAAATCCCATTCCTGTCCTCTCCTTAATGTTGTCTTCCCACCTCTTTTTCTGTCTGCCTTTCTATCCACCCTCGCACTGTGCCTTGCAAGATTGTTTTTGCCAGTCCAGATGATCTTGAGACATGACCGTACCACTTCAGTTTGCGTTTTTTTTTTTACAGTGGTCAAGAGGTCTTCATAGGGTCCGATGGCTCGTTGGATCCTGTTGTGGACATCTTCGTTGGTTACATCGTCAATGTATGAAATGCCTAAGATCTTGCGGTAGCATCTCATTTCGAAGGTTTGAATCCTTCCTTGTAGATCTGATGTGAGCGTCCATATTTCACAAGCATACATAAATATGGATATGACAATTGAGCGCATCAGCCTTAGTTTGAAACCAAGAGCAATGTTGGCATCTCTCCATATTGGTCTCAACATTGTTATTGCTGCTATTGTCTGGGCAATCCTGCAAAGTAGTTCTGGTTTGGAGCCCTCATCTGTGATGACTGATCCCAAGTACTTGAAGCTTGTGACTCTTTCCAGCTTCTGTCCACTGATCTTCATTTCTGCATTGATGCCATTGGTGTTGTTTGTTATCAGTTTGGTTTTCTCGGCGCTAATCTCCATACTGTATGCTGTGGAGGTTGTGTCGAGGCGCTCAACCAAGTCAGCCAGTTCTTTTTCATCTCCTGCTAAACCATCAATATCATCTGCGAAGCGGAGGTTGGTGATTGTTCTTCCTCCGATGCTGACAGTGCTCTTGTGGTCATGCAAGGCATCCTCCATGATCCTTTCCAGGAAAATGTTGAAGAGTGTAGGTGACAGTATACATGTATGTGTGACTCCAACTGTTGATCGAAATTAATGTCCTCTGCTGTCACTGATGAGGACAGCACTGGCTTTGTAATAGAGGTACTCAACAACCTGCTCCAGGTTTGAGCTGATGTACTTCCTCAAAGTTGCCCATAAGATTGCATGCTATACCCTGTCAAAGGCCTTTTTGAAATCTATAAAGACGTGGTATAGATTGTGCTGATGCTCAAGGTATTTCTCGCAAAGGAGTCTGAGACTGAAGATTTGTTCTGTGGTGCTCCTTCCTGCTCGGAATCCTGCCTGATCTTCAGCAATAATTTTCTCTGCTTGAGGTTTTAGTCTGTTGAGAATTATCTTCAGCATGACTTTGCCCGGGGGACAGATCAGACTGATGGTTTTGTAGTTTTGGCATAGCTGTAGGTTTCAGTTTTTGGGGAGCACGATGACCAAGGATTGAGTCCATGTGGTGGGCCATTCTCCTGTCTGCCATATCTTGTTGCAGATTGTTGTTAGGACTGTGACTATCTCTTTTCCTGCTTGAATGAGCTCTGCTGGTATGTTGTCAACGCTTGATGACTATCCTTTCTTTAGTGACCTAACTGCAGTTTCTACTTCCTCACGAAGAATGGGGTTGTCATCACTTTCTTCTGCCTGAGGGCAATTTAGTACAGCTGGATCTCCTTGGGTCTTACGATTGTACAATTCTGAGCAGTATTATGTCCATCGCTTGAGGATCTCATGATCTTCTGTGAGGCGTTTTCCTGATTTGTCATGGATGGTGGTAGCTTTCCATTGTTTATGGGTTGTGAGATATTTCACCAGTTGATATGCCATTTTGTTGCCATTTCTACTCAGACTGTCTTCAATTTTGCAGCATTATCTTTCTATCCAGGATTCCTTTGCCTTTTTCATGCTTTTCCTGATCATATATATCTCTGTATTACCTAGCTCCTTCGTGATCTCTTTTTCCCTTTTTCAGTTCTCTTCTTTTGTCACATAGTTTAAGGACATCTGTTGTGACTCAAGGTTTCTTTGTTCGACGATATTTGCCAATGATTTCGCTAGCTGTGCTAGTCACAGCTGTGTTGAATGTGGTTGTTAAGGACTCTAGGTCGGTGTCTTGGCTGTCCAGGGGTACCAAAGGTGCAAATTTACCACCTGTCATTGCTTGGAAGCTTCTGCGACTTTTGGATCTGTCAATTTTTCAAGGTCAAATCTGATTCTTGGTTGGTTAGGAATCTGATTCTTGGCTGGTTAGACAAGTGCTGCTGTGAAATATTTCATGTCGAGAGAACTTCTATTTCAAGTGTTTGGTCTGAAACCAGATCAGCATTCACACTACAGCTAGGTAGACGTGTATAACAAACTTATTTTATAAAAACACTAGAAATAAGACACCCTCGCACAAAACAAAAAATCCCCCCCAAACCCCCCCAAGAGCAACCCACCCCCAAACCATTGGATATAATTATCTAAATATTCAGAAGAAAAAGGTTATATTACTTTAATAAAATGGTCACTTCAAGACATCTGTGACTTGGACATTACAACATTTGAAGTTATCATTTCTGAGGATACAAGTTATCACTGTTACTGATGATGTACTATATTCTCTGATCAGAAAAAAAATCTGCAGACAATGAAACCAATTAAATATATACAGGATATAGAAGATACAGCCAGCTCTCCATGGAATTGAATGATCATATAAGAAACAAATGGACCCTGACAAATTAGGCTGTTCACCGTATGTCCCACAAGATATTTCATTCCTACGTGTAATCTTTTCCACAGTCTGATCTAAAGAAAATATTTACCTCCTCTGTTGAGAGGTTCCATCCAGCCGAGGCTCCCATGTTATCCTCCAACTGTTTCACTGAGGTTGCGCCTATGATAACTGGCAACAACATCTTGCTGAAGAAGCCACCTAACTGCAACTTGAGCTATTGATTTACCTGGCAAAATAAAAATTTCAATTCAATATATTCAACTCATTCAATGTATCCGGTTAAATGAGTCAATATTAAAACAAGTCATCGCAATGGGAGTATGCGTTGTGCTAAAGCTGTGACTTCCGAGAAACGTGTCTTAAATCAAACCAAAGAACCATCCCGGTCTTTCGCAATATATTACAAACGATCAATATTTACTTATTTTAGAAAAGTACTCTTTAAGATAAACTCTTAATAGCAGAATGCGTGCTTACCAGATCTCCGATGTCGCGCATGACCAAACTTGTGTCATATCTAGCAAAAATTTATTGCAAATTTGATCACAATCTGTTTTTTAAAAGTGTATCTTTTATGAAGTTGACAGGCTTCGTATGATCTTCATTTCACTCTTCAGTGAGTTTGGTTCAGTTTCCTTTACCTGAAATTGGCATGTTATATTATTTTTTGAAGATCATGCAAATTTGTTCGTGAATGCTTCTTCCTGGGTAAAATACCAGGTCGGCTAAAGTAGGGTAGTTTAGCTAATATTTCATGCCTCAGAAATTTGTTTACTTTCTGCGTTTTGGGCAGTGTCTTGGGCAATATTGGGTACATATCAATGGAAATTGATATATCGATTGATTTTGATGAGTGTAACACCTGTCCAAAAAATGTAGGTTAGAGACCTATGTTTCATGCCTGGGTCATCACATTGAGTTTATCCATTTTTAATAGTTATAGCATGTTGAGTGTAGGATTAACCTTGATTTGTTTTGTTTAAACTTTTAATTTTTTTTAAAACTTTGCTTATACTTCAATAGCGTCATCAATTTCTTAAATACAGTTGGCCACTGAGTGGTGTTCTTTGGTATGTGAGTACATCTTGACGGCTGCAATATAAATTTATGAACATATGTCAGTGTGATCTACATTTTATGCTTTGCTGACTACTGGTTAAGTTTCTTATGGACTATTAGTCCACAGAAACATTTTGTTTGGTAAAATACAAAACGCCATAAGTAGGGCAACTTAACCTACGTTTCACGCTTGACTGACTTTATTAAAGTTCTGCCTTTAAGTCAGTTTCTTGGGTACTACTGGCTGTTTGTAGTTTACAAACTATCTGTGCGTAATATGTTAGCTAAGTCTCAGAGTTGAGGAGTTTTATGAAGGTAGACCATCCTGTTTTAACAAGACTTGTGTTAAAACACTGCTGACTTAAATGTTTAAGTAAAAAAGATTTTAAAAATATTCCAATAATTTTGTAAAATATTACTATAATGGCATCAAAATCTACTCATGTCATCTACCTGTATGAAAGAACATGCATATTAGATTTAAATTGCTGAACTCAAAATTAGTTTTTGCTTGGTCGTATTAGCAAGGCGTCCGTCAAAAAATGCGAAGTCCAAAAGTTCAATATGCATCCAAAGTTTTATAAATGCTCTAATGGCTTGAAAATCATACCAGTTAAGGTAAATATCGGTACAGATATATCTACCAGATTTCATTTCTGAACTGCCGGTGTTTTTGCATCAAAGTGCTAACACGTGTTTGTCAAAAAGTCACAAAAGTTAAAAATATGCGTCTAAAAGAAATTTAAAACAAATTGACACATTGCTGTGATGACACGAGAAAACAATCAGGTCATTTACATATGAACACCGTTGTTTTTTGCGTAATTTTCCTATCAATGTCTTTTTCAAACATATTTTTGTTTTTTTTTTTTAAATTAAAAAAACAACAAATGCTCTGTTGGCCTCATGCTCTAACCAGCTTGTAGACACATGCATTCAAACATGCTAGTCAAAATTTCACTTCTTTACTTTGAGTGGTTTGGTGCAATCTTGCTATCAAGCAAGCAGTGGAGGCATGAAAGCAAAGTAATCGTAAATATAGCAACAAAGGCCCATATTAAGATGTATTTATGCTCATTCGTTGTTATTTGGTTTGGAAAGCTACTATGCGAATATGGCAACAAAGGCCCATACTGTGCAAGAAGTGTTTATGTTCATGCCTTGTTATTTGGTTGCAGCAAAGTGACTTGTACCTGATATGGCAGCAAAGGCCCATATCATTCAAGATGCTTTATTTAGATGAGCGAAGAAACTGTACTAATAATCCACATGTTTGTTGGCTATTTTAGTTTACAAATAATCAGTATGTATACTATGAGCTGTGTTTTCACTCCAGTTTGAGGTTTCGTTTTCTTAAATTAGGCCCAGTCCATTTTAAAAAGGGACTTCCTTCACATGGCAGAAATGTTTTTCTTTGTATACACTGTAGTAAATGTATACTCGCCATGTTTGGCAGCTATTTTCCCCATTAGGTCAATAAGATTCCAGTAGGCGTCATTATCTGAATATTTACTCCAAGCTGGGGATGCTTCAAGTGCACGTTTCTCATCTTGGTGAACAAAACCGATCCGGCTTTTAGTCTTGTCTGGTGTCTCTCCACGTTTAAACTTTCCTGTCAAAAGTCCACTGAAACGAAGGTAAAGATCTAAAGCACACAATTCTGTCAGGTGTTCAGACAATAAACTATTACCTGAAAGTAAGCTTGATAGGGATGTTGTGTTTGAAATATTGTATTGAACTATTATAACTGCAGACGACATGGACAAAAATATAAAAAGGATGATTTTTAATCATTTTAGCTATTTTAAACATTGATTTCCATAAGTATTGGAATATCCTTTTACACTAAACATTACTTGTAAACCTTGCTTAATTTTCTCCTATAAATAAAACTCTCTCTCTCTCTCTCTCTCTCTCTCTCTCTCTCTCTCTCTCTCTCTATATATATATATATATATATATATATATATTGTTACGTGTCTAGGTTCGTAGAAAAGAAACAAAGAAGAGAGTGAAGCCAACAAGGTCTGTACATTTAGCAAAAATAATTTATTTCTCTAGAAAACAAGGTAAAAATATGA
>JAECUM010001269.1:0-28408 GCA_016617855.1 Megalonaias nervosa
AATTTAACAGTTCACATCACCAACCAATCAGAAACCAATCGCTCCCTTCAACTTTTAAAATTTAAATCAATCCCAAATTATTTTCAACCCTTTGTTTCAGTCAAGATTTTTTTTTTTAAACTTTCATTTATTTTTGATATTATATATTTCAAACGAAAAGTTTTAATTTCATAAATTGTTCGCGAGCCGCAATGTGAACACAGAAGAGCCGCATGCGGCTCGCGAGCCGCGGTTTGGCCACCGTTGGTATATACTAAGCAAATAAAAAAAAAAATTCTGTCTCCGTCAATGTTTTTACAATTATTTGATGTTACCGCAACAATAACAAACAGGCACTTGATTGGTCCTTCAAAGCAGGCTTTAATTGCACATTGAATAACACATGAACCTTCCTCAGAGCAAGCCGATGACCTTTGATCAGAGGAAGTGAGCAACAAACTTAAAATAAAAGCATTGTTTCATTTTTCATAGTGACTGGAACATTTATTGTGGAGTGAAAGTTTCCTGTTTGCAACAAAAAAGTTCATGATTATGATCCCTACCAATGTCAATTTAAAACCCAAAATAAAGTTCCAATATTTTGAAATAATATATATCTGGCTGTCAAGTTAAATAAAGGTGGGACGTCTCGCAAGAATGTTAAACTTTGTAATTTGTTCATGTTTTCATTTCCCTTTGAACATCCTCATCCTCTTGGCAGCATCGGCATCATGGTGGTTGCAGCTGACCTAAATCAAGGTCAAATTTAATGTATATGTACCATGTAAACAACTATACAGCCATGTGGTACTAGGATAATAAATATCAGAGTGAATTGTTTCATGAAACGTGTTTGTTGACAATGGGATATAGATCAAATGAAGACTACCATTTTTTATATATACGTTTTACTGTGTTTCTGACAGGATTTGACTGATGCATGAATTTTCTAACATATGATCGATTACTCGAATTCATGGATTTTTCATATGCATGTATATTATTTAACACATTGTGGAGTGTACTACACAAATGTAAGTTGTAAATATACAAGTGTATTTCAGACTAGTTGTCTTCATTTAATCAAAATTTCCATTTTTTTTTCTCTGCGTAAAACCTAGTCAATGACGACAAGTCATCTCTTAAAACTTTCACTTGTATGCAAAATCTCAATTATTTTTAGCACCCCCACCCCCCCGTTTACGCATCTAAACATCTGCTTATGTTGACAATATTACATTTGTCCTGAGGATGTTGAGATAAACGGATAGTACTGTATATTATAAAAATGGCGACATTGTTTGAAAATTAATGACAAAATAATGAGGTTGGCAAAGTTTTTGCCGACAACTGTTTTTAAAACCAGTGCCATCCCTGGAACCCCAGCCGAGTTATACAAAAACTAATAAAGTGGAACTAAGAGTTGCCTAGGTGCTCAGCATTAAGAGGTTAGTATTAGGACTGGTTGGCCTGGTGTCAGAATAATGTGGGTGGGACATCATGCTACATGTCTGCGGGACAATTCCACAGTGCTAGACATCACTGTAAACTGCCACAGTGCAGACATCGTAGTGATATGACTAAAAAATTGTTCAGGCTACATTAAAAATCTAAATCACACACACACACACAAACACAAACACCCTTCCAGAATGAAATTGTCCATTAGGTATTATTTTTTATGACTGAAAAATTGTTAAAGCTACATTAAAAATCTAAATCACACACACACACACAAACACAAACACCCTTCCAGAATGAAATTGTCCATTAGGTATTATTTTTTATGACTGAAAGATTGTTAAAGCTACATTAAAAATCTAAATCACACACACACACACAAACACAAACACCCTTCCAGAATGAAATTGTCCATTAGGTATTATTTTTTATGACTGAAAAATTGTTAAAGCTACATTAAAAATCTAAATCACACACACACACACAAACACCCTTCCAGAATGAAATTGTCCATTAGGTATTATTTTTTTAATAGAAAATGCTAATTGTGACCTGAGGTCAAGTAGAGGGCTATATAATCTTGCTTATCGAAAAATTATTTATTTGTGCTGTAAGATCTGATCAGATCTCAGCTGTATTATTATTGTGTCTAGTATTTCATTTGGGGCTGGAATTTATTCACATTATTTAACTCAAGTTATTCTTCTCTGAAAATACAAAAGGATCAAAAATAACATTCTTGGAAATAGAGACTTGGATTTATAGTGAAATTTCAAATAAGGATATATTCTTGGATGGTATTATTGTGATTCAACAAAAGACTTAGCACATCGCTATGACACTAGTGGCACATCAACACTTCCAGCACTGGATTTATTTTGGAATACCCACAAAAGTTTATTCAGAACTTTAATCATTAGGACTTGTGTTAGAAATTCTAGGATTAATTGGAATGTAATTTGCAATACCGTAAGTTCTTTTAACATTTTTCACTTCATATATTAGGGAAATAGAGTATTTGTTGAATCTTACAAAGTTTGTTGCTTCTCGCTCTTTATACTACTTATTTTAAGACCTAGTGTCATAATAGTTAGATCAATGTCAGGTCAGGTAATAAATGATGAAATGTGGTTAGGTCAATGTCAGATAACTAATGAGTACCGGTAATGAAATGTGGTTCCATCAATGTCAGATAATGAATAATGAAATAATGAAATGGGATTACATCAATGTCAGGCAATTAATAATGAAATATGGTTACATCAGTGTCAGATAGCTAATAAATAATGAAATGTGGTTATATCAATGTCAGATAATGAATAATGAAATGTGGTTATTTCAATGTCACATAGCTAATGAATAATGAAATGTTATATCAATGTCAGATAATGAATAATGAAATGTGCTTATATCAATGTTGGATAATGAATAATGAAATGTGGTTATATCAATGTCAGATAATGAATAATGAAATGTGGTTATTTCAATGTCAGATAATGAATAATGAAATAATGAAATGGGGTTACTTCAATGTCAGATAATGAATAATGAAATGTGGTTATATCAATGTCAGATAATGAATAATGAAATAATGAAATGTGGTTATATCAGTGTCAGATAATGAATAATGAAATAATGAAATGTGGTTATATCAATGTCAGATAATGAATAATGAAATAATGAAATGTAGTTATATCAATGTCAGATAATGAATAATGAAATAATGAAATGTGGTTATATCAATGTCAGATAATGAATAATGAAATGTGGTTATATCAGTGTCAGATAATGAATAATCAAATGTGGTTATATCAATGTCAGATAATGAATAATGACATGTGGTTATATCAATGTCAGATAATGAATAATGAAATAATGAAATGGGGTTACCTCAATGTCAGACAATTAATAATGAAATATGGTTACATCAGTGTCAGATAGCTAATGAATAATGAAATGTGATTATATCAATGTCAGATAATGAATAATTAAATATTTTTACATCAATGTCAGCCAATGCATAATGAAATGTATTTTGACAATTTAAATCATACAAATAATTTTCAAAGTATTTATAATGATAAGCAAGCCATTCTCCCTACCACACACTTTCTAGAAGTAGTATTTGTTGGTATGTCTTATAGAACAACACTGTTTTTGAAACCGTCTAAGTACATTTATTTTAAAATGTCAACATTTACAAGGCATGGCAACAACAAAAAATGAATGGTGTCTTATGAACACACACTGTTCAAATTAATGGGAAAATATGGTAGGTAGCATAAGATCATATGTTTAATATATATTAATAATACATGTAATTTTAATATATTTTAACAAAGAGCAAGTCCATTTCTAAAACAAAAGGAATGTAGTAGCTAAATTGCATCAACTAGCAAGTAAACAATTCAATGGCAAGTACTAGAACAATCCCATACCAAATAAAGCTAACCATGAATATATTTTTTAAAAAGTTACATGTATAATGTAACTGCCATAATATTAAATACACATAGTGATACAGTAAGTTGTAAGAAAATGGATGCATATAATTTCACTGCCATTAGATAAATTAAATATACATAGTCACAGAGGAAGTTGTAAAAAGGATGTGTATATTTATACTGCCTTAAGTAGCATTATACATAATGAGTCATAGAGTAAATCTAAAAGGGCAGGTATGTCTATATGTTTACTGCCATTAGTTAATACTATATATATATAGATACAGACATACAGTAAGTTGCAAGGATAAGGAAAATAAGAGACCAAAGTGGGTCTGAGATCATTCACTTGGCTCCCAGCTAAGTGTAAGAGTTCAGAGAATTTGTTTTTTTTAAACATTTTTATTATTTCCTGTACATACTGGTGATGGGATCAGACCATGTGTTATCACAACATTGAAGGCTTCTCCCTTACAATTATTACACACACACACACACACACATATATAATTTAATGCTGTGAAAATAAAGAAAAGAAGAGAGAGAGAGAGAGAGAGAGAGAGAGAGAGAATTGTATCAATGGTTGTGTTCCAGTCAAAACACATCTTAAGTTTGTGTATATAGAGTGTAATACAAATATTATGCTTGGAAAAAGTATTGGTTTCCACTGTTCCCAAATTTGCATGCAACTTTTTTCTGTTGCTTTGACTGCAATGTATTTTTCTAATAAATAATATTCTTTTAAGAAGCTTTTAAGGCCATTTAAGGTAAGTATATCTCTTTTCATTCTGTAGGTGCATGTGGAGAGCTTAGTAAATAGAAGAATAAAATATAAAGGTTTTTCATTTGATTGATCAACGTCTATTTCTCCGAATAACACCATTTTGACGTTTGGAGTAAATATTATTTTTAGCATCTCCAATTCATTGATCTACATTACCCCCTAATCTATTAATCACACTACATTTCCGTAACTATTGCACAAAAAGCTTCTAAAGAGTCATTACAAAATTTACATTTATCATTAGCATGGATAACATGATACTGAAACCATTGTAATTTTGAATTTTTTTTTTGTTACTTTGAATCCTTAAAATATATACTTGGCCAATAATTGCTAGCAAAGTTAAAATTCTGTTGCCATCTTTTTTCACAAGTTGGTGAAACGTTAGACTTCAAAAGTAATTTATAAAAGATCTTTACAGCCTTTATGATTGTGATGGTATGGGATCTGGTATTCCTGACTATTCAGTTTTAGGTTAGTTTTCTGCATAATGATCTTATAATCTAAATGATACCTTGGAAGGCAAGATAATTTTCACTGATGTTGTACTTTTTATTAAAGCTTTCAAATTCAGGAAAGCTTCACATCACCAATAGTTTAATATTATGTTAAGTCCATTTCTTGTACATGATGGGTAATCCATTTCTTGTACATGATGGGTAATCCATTTCCTGTACATGATGGGTACCTTGTTTGTTCTTATTAGTGTGTTCATTCACAATTTCATGGTCACAAGACCTTTTCCTGCTTGAGGTATAATCCTTGTATTAAAAGTTTACAAACCAATAAAACATCATGCCAAAACATATTTTCGTCTCCTTTGAAAATTTATTTGTATATTCATCTCCTAATATGTCAATAATTTTGATCTCACATATTTCATACTCACACAAGTGACCAAATTTCCTTTTTGTTTTAAGAAGTTTATGAATCCAAGTTATTGTTGGAGTTAATATAAATGTTTTATTATCATTGCTATCCCTCCTTTGTAGATGCTCTGAAAGTAATCTCCCTTTTAATTCTATCAAATTTGGACTGCCATATAAATGTGGAAAACATTTCATTCATCTCACTAATAAAATTTTGCAAAGGATTTGGTAAGTAGAAAATACTTTAATGTTGGAATCACCTTGGTTTCATGGTTCCCATGCATTTATAAAGATAAATTTCCAGGTCATTTCCAGGGTTTTTCCAGGATGAAATTAATTTTTCCAAGGTTCAGACATGGCCATTACTCAATGGTATTAAAGAACATTTTAGATCATAAAACATGCATTTTCTAAATCTAAAGATGTTTCTATTTCAAGACGCTCCAAAACATCTAAGAAAAGATGATCATGTACAAAACCATAAAACATATCTCATGAAACAAATTGGACTATATTCCTATAAATTGGCATGCAAAGTCATTTCCAATCTACAGAATAAACATTCTAACTTTACTTGCTGACCTGCATTATGTTGCTACATAATGAACATAAATTAGTTTTATTTCCTTTCAAACCTTTAATTCTAAAGAATTCTAAGTAATATATAATCATGTTATACAAAGTAAACTTTTCATACCATAGTATGAAAAACCAATAAATGCAAAGTATGAGAATCTTATCTTGTAACGAAAGTTTAACCCTCATTTAATCTGTACCAATAAAACCCAAACAAGATTTTTCAAACAACTTAAACTCCTTAAGAGGATCTGGTTAAAAATCCATCAATTAAAAAATATTTACGAAAGGTTTGATTTACATTTTGCAAAAAAAACCTTCAAATTTATGAATTTTCTATAAAATCATGTCTTTTTGTACTTCGATAAACCAGTCCTCAAACCTGTATTGATAGAGGGACTCATATCTTTGTTTGATATATAATAAAGTGATGACAATTTCCCATTTCTCCTGCATCCTATTTAAGACCAGAAACCAATGCTTCAAGCTACATGTCACTGTGTAATAGTTTTGCACCAAAGTTCAGCTCAGAGATTCAACATTTTTAACAACAAGGGTGGCTTAAATTGAATAGCAGTCCATTTTCTAATCCGGGTTTCCTCTGAATATTCCCATCACATGTTTCACATATGGACATTTAGGTTGGGTGTGGGTCAGCTATTGCATCTCGAAATTTGGAATTTCCCGCCACCATGCAGTAGTGGCATAGGGTAGTCACTTACCAGCGGGCCTAGCAAATTTAAGTGATGTTATATCAACTCACACCTGTATGAAATTGATAGGAAAATGGTTTATTTTTCAAAAATGGCAAGTATTATAATCGTTATCTCTTTAATCCACTGTTACGTGTAGGCTTGTACAAAAGTAACAAAAGAAAAGAGTGAAGCCAACAAGCTTTGTAAATTTTAACAAAATAATTTATTTCCCTAGAAAACAATGTCAAATAGGAAATAGGACTTAAGGTTTGTGAATATAATCCAAAAATTAATCCTAGGATTGAAAAATATAAGTCCTATCACTAAACAGTTCTAACTGAATCCAGGTTTGAATCTCGATGAAATTCCAATATGAAGGCAATGACGTCAGATGAGGTCATTGTACTTATGGCAACAGATCCTCGATTGAATCACAGTTTATAATGTTTCCGTTTAGAATTCCAGAATAAATTTCCACTGAATATCTTTCTCCCAGAACTTTTATAAATATGAAGCACTTGTGTAATTTTCTAGAGAATGAATTATTAAATTCCCCCAAAAATAGATGAACTTCAAAACAATCTGACATCAACAATAGAAACACCTTGTACCCTCAAGGTGTTAAGATACGACTGACTGAAAAACTCTGAGAATGAGTATTAAAACCCCAATTTTAGATCACATGGAGGCCCACGTGGTCACCCAGATGGAACAATGCAGTAAAAGTGCAGAGCTGATAGATGCGTAAGCCTGAACGAATCTTACTAAAAGATTCAATAAAAAAAGTTGTTTACAAATTAGAGCTATCACGCAAGCAGGAAATGACCTTGGTAATAACCAACCGTTTTCACTTGATGTTTACAAGATCTATGAACCAGGGTGAGCTAAAAATAGTGCTAAAGTTATACTTGTGCATTCTAAACAAATTGAATTTACTGGGAAAAATATCAAATCCCCCGAAAATAATCATTACAATAAAATGTAATGAAACAAAAATAAAATAAAAAAAGAATTTAAAACTAACACACAAGTAATTAAATTACATATACATAACACTTACCCCGATAAAGAAAAAGAAAGATTTATATAATAAAGCTTTCTTTTTACCATATGTAAATTATACATGAGGTAAAACAAAATTACATAAGAAAACTCTTATGAATTATACAAAGTGTACAGGAAATAATATTTCTATACACGGCAATCAAATTGTCTTTTCCTTTAATGTGCCTGATGTTAAGATTATATTCTTGCAAAAACAAACTCCACCTTAATAATCTTTGATTTTTATTTTTCATCTTGTCAATGAAAGTAAAGGGGTTGTGATAACTAAACACAACAACCGGAGAAGGAGCTGAGCTAATGTAAACTTCAAAATGTTATAATGCCAATATTAAAGCCAAACATTCCTTCTCGATTGTTGAGTAAATTCTTTGGTGCTTATTTAATTTCTTAGAGATATAGCACACTGGGTGATCAAAACCATTTCTATCTTCTTGAATCAATATTGCTCCAACCCCAACATCACATGCATCCACAGATAGTTTAAATGATTGATTGAAATTTGGAGCTGTGAGAACTGGCACACTTTTGAGTATGGCTTTTAACCTATCAAAGGCCTCCTGACATTTTCAGTCCAAAGAAACTTATTTTTCTTACTTAACAAGTTTGTCAGGGGTTCAGCAATATTAGAAAAATTGGAACAAAATTTTCGATAGTATCCGGCCATACCCAAAATCACATCAGTTGCTTTTTACTGACAGGCACAGGGAAATCAGAGATAGCCTTGACTTTAGCATCTATAGGTTTAACTTGCCCATGTCCCACAATATGTCCTAAAAAAGTTACACAAGCACGGCAGAACTCACTTTTAGATAAATTAATTGTCAAATTTGCATCAGTGAGTCTGTCAAAGAATTTTCGAATCGTGGCTAGATGTTATTTCCAGGTGTCATTGTAGATGATGACATCATCAATGTAAGCATCACAATTATCTAGACCAGAGGTAATCACATTCATCAAGCGTTGAAAGGTACTTGGGGAACCCTTCACCCCGAACAGCATTACTTTATATTGATAGAGTCCACCTGGAGTCACAAATGCCAAAATTTCCATTGCTCTTTCTGTTAGTGGAATTTGCCAAAATCCTTTCAGAAAGTCAAATTTGGTGATGTACTTGGCATTTCCAATTTTATCAATACAGTCATCGATTCTTGGTAATGGAAATGAATCTATTTTTGTCACACTGTTCACCTTCCTATAATCAGTGCACATATGGAAAGTTTTATCTGGTTTCGGAACAAGTATACATGGTTAACTCCAGTCACTTTTACTGGGCTCTATGAAATCATTCTCCAACAAATACTGAATTTCCTTTTTCAAGTATTCCTGTTTGAGAGGGTTCATCCTGTATGGGTGTTGTTTCATAGGTTTTGAATCTACAATTTCAATGTCATGAAAATTTTGTTTGTCCTCATAGGCATATCTGGAAACAAGTGCTCATATTCGAATAATAACTGTTTAAGTTCATTCCTTTCTTGTTGTTGCAAATGTAGAAGTTTCTGGTCCAGATTTTTCATAATTTCCAAATTCCAAAGATTTGTTGCTCCAAGATCAACAGAGTCCAATTGAATTTCTTCACTTAAATCCTCAGTTTGTGGGACAGGTACAACTAAATTAATTGCATGATTTACTTGGCTATCTCTCTCAATATACTGGTACTCCTATAATTTATTTAGATCTGAGTACTATTATTATAATCTAACTCATTCATTTTCTTCTTAACTTTGTAAGGGCTGTAAAATCTAATTTGAAGAAAATTTTGAAGAATGAGCAAGAGAGAATGAACTCTATTACAAGACTCAAATGTTCTCTGAAGTAAAGTTCTGTGAAATCGTAGTTTCACTTTTGACTTGAATTGCTGAGTGCCAAATTCAAGCATAACTAGCTGGAAAATTCCAGACATGAAATTTGACCCTTGATCAGATTGGACAGATTTAGGAAGGCCAAATTGAGTAAAAAGCTTGGTCAAAGCTTTCACTATAATATTCCTCAAAGGAATTGCCTCTGGGAAGCTTGTTGATGCACACATAATGGTCAACAAATATTGGTTGCCTGACTTGGTCTTAGGTAAGGGACTAACACAATCTACCATAATTCTGCTAAATGGTTCCTCCAATGCAGGAATCGGTTGCAGATGAGACTTAGGTATCTTCTGATTGGGTTTTCTTACCATTTGACAAGTATGACAAGATCTACAGAATTTACAAACATCACTTTTGATTTTTGGCCAATAAAAGTGAGTCAAGATCTTGTGATAAGTTTTATTTATCCCTAAATGACCAGCCAGAGGAGTTTCATGGGCCAAACTAAGTATTTCCTGTCTGTAAGATTCTGAAACTACAGTCTGAAAGTTCACTGACCATTCGTCATTAGCAGGTACCTCGGGAGGTCTCCATTTTCTCACAAGAATTCCATTTTTAATGAAATAACAGACAGGTACTTCAGTGGCATCAGTTTCACTAATGGCCCTCTGAAATAAACAGGAGATCTCATATCTTTTCCTGTTCAATGACAAGTGATTGTCGTTTATCACCCTGATTAGATAAAAGAGAATGAGTATTTAAAAGAGGATCACTGTGATCAATACCTTTTGATTGATCCAAATTAGGAGTGAAAGTGACCTCATCAAAGCCTAAACAATACATGTGTCAGCTAAAGGAATATTTTCCTTATCAAAATCATTCTCAAGAGCTTTCTTTGCCATAACTCTAGCAACTTCACAAGCTGGGTATAAATCAGGGTATTCTTTTTCAATAGGATCAACTTTCTGATCCAAAGAAGGCTCGTCAGTTACAAGTGGATTAACCACAACCTTTTCTCCAGCTGGGTCATTGCCTAGCAACAACTGAATGCCCTCAACGGGTATAGAAGACACTATTCTGACTGCCACTGGTCCTGAAACTAAGTCTGATGATAAATTTACAGAATGGAGAGGAACATTAACAAAGCCGCACTCTACTCCCTGAATGAGAACACTCTCATTAGAACAGGACTTCTCAGAAAAAGGTAAAGTACCTGATAATAAAAGACTCTGAGAAGCTCCTGTATCCCTTAAAATTTTAATAGGGATAGGATTGACTAAATCAACCAAGAGTGATATAGAACACTTCAACATGAATGGTTCATAATTCTCCATAATAAAATCAGACTGGGGTTTATTAGACCCAACAAATGTATTGCTTTCAATACATGATTGTGACCTTGACCTCTTAGAAATAAGAGCATTTGGGATAGGTCTATCTTGATTCTGATGCCTATATTTCAATTTGAAGCAATCAGAAATGACGTGTCTTTTTTTCTTGCAATAGGTACATGTAGGAATAGACAAGGATTTTGAATCAAGTTTATCAGAAGCTTGAGTTTTAGAAGTTGTGCCAGATTGAGTTTTAGAAGGAGTCGTATTAGGCTGAAATACCTTTCTACTAGTAGACTGCTGGGTGAATGATTTGCCTACAACAGGAACTTTATGAGTTAAAGGATACTTGTCAGCAGCAAGAGCAGCATTTTCCAAGGTTTCGATCTCATGCTCTTCAAGATACATCCTAATGTCACTATGGACACAGTTCCTAAACTCTTCAACTAACATGAGTTGTCTAAGACGTTCATAATCTTTATTGACCTTTTTAGAAGAGCAACACCTATCAAACTGTTTTGCTTTTTCCCATGCAAATTAGACATAGGTCTGGTCAGTTGGTTTTCTAGAATTCCTGAATTTTTGCCAATAAGCCTCGGGGACTAACTCATAACCCTTCAAAATACAGTTGTTAACCACATCATAGTAAGCACTCTGCTCTAGTGACAGTGAAATGTAAATATTACGCACTCTACCAGTAAGTACACATTGCAATAATAGAGTCCAGTACTCCCTTGGCCATTTCAAATTTTCAGCAACTTTTTCAAAATAAGGAAAATAGCTGTCTACTTTGTTTTCCAGAAAATGGAGTACTAACTTGATATTTTTGTAAACATCAAAAGTAGAGGAATGTTTTCCTTTTGCCAGCTCTAATTCTTTTAACAGAATTTAAAATTCCCTTTCATCCTTCTCTCTTTGCAATTGTGTGTCTAGTTTTTCTTTCTCAATTTGCATTTGTCTTGCTTCCCTTTCTCTTTCCATTTGCATCTTTTCTATCTGAAAATGAACCTGTCTTATCTCTAATTCCAACCTTTTTAGCTGTACTTCCATTTTTAAAAAGTCCAAACACTCCTGGGTAACATTCCAAAAATTCTCTACATTTGATGATATTATGAAAAAAAGTCTGCTGTTTTCACTAAAGATTTCAAACAAAATGTAAAATAGTACTTGGGATTTAAAAACCAGGGGAATTTAAATTTCGTAAAACAATTTTCTGAAATATTTTAGCCAAAATTCAAATATCCCAAGGACGAGCAACCCCAATTTTCTCTTGTTACATGTAGGCTCATACAAAGGTAACAAAAGAAAAGAGTGAAGCCAACAAGCTTTGTAAATTTTAACAAAATAATTTATTTCCCTAGAAAACAATGTCAAATAGGAAATAGGACTTAAGGTTTGTGAATATAATCCAAAAATTAATCCTAGGACTGAAAAATATAAGTCCTATCACTAAACAGTTCTAACTGAATCCAGGTTTGAATCTCGATGAAATTCCAATATGGAGGTGATGACGTCAGATGAGGTCATTGTACTTATGGCAACAGATCCTCGACTGAATCACAGTTTATAATGTTTTCGTTTAGAATTCCAGAATAAATTTCCACTGAATATCTTTCTCCCAGAACTTTTATAAATATGAAGCACTTGTGTAGTTTTCTAGAGAATGAATTATTAAATTCCCCAAAAAATAGATGAACTTCAAAACAATCTGACATCAACATAGGGTGAGCTAAAAATAGTGCTAAAGTCATACTTGTGCATTCTAAACAAACTGAATTTACTGGGAAATATATCAAATCCTGTGAAAATAATCATTACAATAAAATGTAATGAAATAAAAATAAAATAAAAAAAAGAATTTAAAACTAACACACAAGTAATTATATTACATATACATAACACCACGGAGTGACTAAACGAAACTTCAGCATAGATGAAACCTGACCCGATACTTGCTATTTGCAGACCTAGTCACATAACTTCACAAATCTCAAATAACATCAGAAGTCCAATAGTCATGTGATATCAACTCCTTTTCAATGTTGCTGTACAAAAATTCAATTATATTAAATTAAAGTCAGATACCTTTTGTAAAAACCAGAAGGAACATATAACTGTCAACATATTTATTTTGAGAACAATGACAAGAAACCTGTCGCTGTCGTGGCAATCTGGCCAGTCCAATTCATCAAGCAGAGGGCACATGTCAACATTGTAGTCACGTGATACAACAAAACCCTGGTAGTTTTTCTCTGAATAAATATAGAGAACTATGTGTTCTTTTGTTATTTTTGTATTTTTTTATAACTAGTATACGACTTTCAAATAATATTTTTTATTTTTTTCTAAAACATTTTAAATGGGTTATTATTGATAACACGTAACTACTGGATTTATGATGTCATGAACATGTGGGTTCTGAAATACATGTACCCGTGTGACTAGCGATGTAAATCACGAGTACCAGTTCAAATTTCATCAACGCCGTAGATGTATCTTGTCTTTCAACATATTAGAAACAAAACGATTTTAATACCAGCAATTTCTGAGAAAATAATTTTCATATCGATTTCATGTGGGTATGACTCAATTTAATAACGTTTAAGTTTGCTAAGCCATCTGGTAAGCAGTTACCATTTGCTGTCACCATATTGGCCTCTTGTGATGCTTGCCTGGTTTTCACACATTCCATCTAAGAAAAGATATGGATATTGAGCTGTCTGTGAAAAAAGTCTACTAGATGAATCTAATCCACTGAGCAATTGGATTGACTCAATAAATATGTTAATGGCAAGCACCCAAATGATCCAACTGCAATCTTCAAATATTCTGGTCAGATCTCTATAAATTTAACTCATGATCAGCTCAGTTACAACTCAATTATGTAACGGTTTCGAGTTTCAAGTGGTGACAGAAAATTCCCAGGTTTTTCCTGACTTTTCATCAATATTTGCAAAAATCAAGGACTTTTCATGGTTGGGAAAAAATTATGAATTCTCCCAACTTTTTCCTGATTTCCTGGCAGTGTGGGAACCCTGTGGTTTTCAAAACTTACTTTGCAAATTGGTATTAGAGTTTGTTTTGCCCAATTCCACAAAAACTTCTTTATCATGTGCATTTTATTTAAAAAATATATCTGAATCATTTAAGTGGACTTAAAATGTATACCCTACAGAGTAAATTGAGTAACCCATTTCAGTATTACCCAAAGATGAATGGTTTCTGCATTGTATTTCTTACTTCCTATCCAGATTGCTTTTGGTTTGATAATACTGTGTTTCAGGCCTGAGATCCTTGTAAATAAATCTAATACATCAGACGATTTAAGAGATTAAAAAAAACCCATCATGAATCAGGGTAGTATCATCTGTAAACTGTTGCATAAAGAACTGGGTGGGTGCTTGCTGTATAAATTTCATCAAATGCTGTTTGGTGCTTGCTGTATAAATTTCATCAAATGCTGTTTGGTGCTTGCTGTATAAATTTCATCAAATGCTGTTTGGTGCTTGCTGTATAAATTTCATCAAATGCTGTTTGTTAGCATATGCTATAACAACTGTTTTAAAATTTTCTCTATTTTTTTTTTTTTTCTTAATCCCTATTTGATACCACATTAACATTAATTTCAATACTGAAAAGTCTCTATGTCAGGAAGTTTTTGGTCAAATCTGACCAGCCTTTTGTCCATCTTTTGTACTGAATTAGATACAGTTGTTTAAATGTATTATTATTTGTTTTGTTTCAGTGTTCTTAATGACAATGATAATTGGCTTTATTAGTGATGATGATATTCATTTTTAGTAATGACAACACTATTTGATTTTCTTAGTAATGACAAAAATATCTGAATTTCTTAGTAATGACAATGATATTTAATTTTCTTAGTAATGACAACAATGATTTTCTTAGTAATAATAACAACATTTGATTTTCTTAGTAATGATAATGATATTTGATTTTTTTCTTAGTAATGACAATATTTGATTTTCTTAAAAATGACAACAATATTTCAGCAATGGCCAATTGACACCATTTGTTCAATTTTGAAACAAAATTTATCATATTCTTTTTGAGCTGTTTTTAAGACATGTTCTTGAAAGATTTTTCATTTATGAAAATAGCAGCAATATTTGGCTATTGATTGGCATCATTTGTACAAATTTGAAAGGCTTTCATGCTGGGTGCTTCCTGTCACATTAAGTGAAATTCTGTTGGTTTCTTTGTTTTTATTTTAGTGACAGGAGCATCATTTAAGAATGAACTGACATTATTTGTACTAATTCACATAATTTACAAAGAAAATGTTTTAGAATATTAATTCAATAGTTCAAGGTCGATAACAGGAGGTAATTTTGGGTGAACTAGTCATAATTAAGTCTGTCATTTCAGGAACTTACAAATCCACTTGTTAGACTCTCAGGACAAGTTGAATTCAGTTCAGACAAGTTAAGTTTGGAAGACACCTGCCAGTCCAAAATATTGAGAGAGGGATACAAAATACAAAATTTTTTAACCCAGGTAGTCTGGGTCTGTGTGAGCTATTTTACTTATAAGGGGTTGTGTTCAGCTTATAATGCTTTATGACCTGCAAGTTTTATAGTCTGTGATCTTGCCACAGTACATATTTATACAGCATGTACTTTATTTCACATTTATATTTGTAGGGCATACTTTTTTACCTTACTATGTAAAGGTTAGTCTCACATTTTCTCACTCAGACATGATCTCAATATTTGCTATTTAAAGCAAGAATTGACAAATAAGAAATAAGTATTTATATTTTAATGTATCAATTACATTTTAATCCAGGTATCCAGGTACTGCTGACTTTCAAGTCCCAAGTTAGGCTTGTGCAATTTATCAGATTGCTGACTCTAAAACAATTGGCTTTTCAAAGATTGTTTTGATGCATGTCCCCAGTTTTATAGTGAGTTGCTTAATTGATAACAATAAAATACCTGAGACTTCTTTGACTCTTATACAATTTTGTAAATCCCTAGATTTCACTTATAAAAGTTCAAAACATGAAGAAACTTTGCCCAGGAGCCTTAAGAAATGAGTGAACAATCAATTTTTGTAGCCCACTCAGTACATTATGACTCAGTGGATGTTCCATCAGTATACTCTATTAAAACAAATGGAAAAGGACTTCTACAATGAAAACTGTTAACTGCCTATTTCTGAGGTTGTCATTTCATGGTAAATGGCAGCCGTAATGATGCAAAAGAAGAAAAATTGTGATATTTAAATAAAGTTTTATGAAAAAAATTATCTGATTCATAAGTTTTTCAGTCCATATTGGTTCCATATGGATTTCTCAAGTAATTTATACAAATTCATGATAAGTATTTGTGCAGATTATACCAAGTACAAGCTATCTGCAGATGGTGGAGAACTCAAGTTATTGTGCAAAAACTTTTTTACAGTAACAGTGACCTGGACCTTTCAGTTCAAAATTAACAGGGTTTTTCCTTACCCCAAGCGTAATCTCAAAATTTTTTATCTGTAAATGGAGGACAATTCAAGCTATTATGTGCAATCCAAATTGATAAAATATACAGTGCACAAATTGCATTTGATGGATTACGAACCAAATCTGGTACAAATGCCATAGGGGCTGGGGAATAAGTGCAGACAATGAGTAGTGGAAGGTCACTGAGTCTGATGGACTCCCATCCCCTTCAGTCTAACAGAAATCTACATGAAGTTCACCACATAATTTATTTGCAGCTGTTGTGGGTTTTATGGCACCGGTCACTGATTCAACCATATTTACTCTATCAGTTGACACACTAAACCCCACCATGGCAGATGTCAATTTCATAATTTTACCTGTACATGTACAAGCAATACAGTGGTAACATTCCTTGTGGTATTGATTAGTGGCCTAGCTAAGGATACATACAGACAAATGACTGTAACAAAGTAAAAATATCAGATTTCAAATTTCTTGGGCATCTTCCCACCCCTGTTCATAATCTGGCATACATCAGAAAAAAACTTGTAAGGTAAAACATATATCCTTGCTGATTGATTACATGTATATGTACCTATCAGCATGAACAGAAGCAGAAATTAAAATACTTTTCTACATCAAGCAGTAACTTCAAAGTTCTTTCTCAATTAATGATATGTACAAAACACTGCTTTGGTTATTAATTTGTTATACTTTCCCTTTTCTTTCCATATTGTTTCCAAGAACTACTTTGAAGAAATTACTGAAACTTGAAAAGAGATTACAAATGAATGCCATCCTATTTATATCTCACATGTACAATTATTAGAAATGGAACATTATAATAAATATGGTTTGGTGGTTTATGGCACAGCTGCTCAATTAGGCTATTTAGCGCTGTATCAATTGGACTTAAGTGCCTTGCCCAAAGATACACCATGGTAGCCAACCCAGACTGCTCCAGTGTTAGCACTTAAACCCCCACCTTTTTGGTTGCGAGTCCGTCATGCTGACAAATAAACACAGTGACTTCCTCACATGCATGTCATAATTGTCTCCAAACCTGCAATCCTAAGTATATCATTAAGATGTTCGTTATATAATGCAGCATCATGTGGTTTATGGAGTTTGATAAAAAACAATAGGTTTATACATTAAACATAAAATGTGTCTAGTTCCTGAGAAAATGTGTCATATTGACATATCTATCACAATTATAAAACTGGCTGCTCTGTTAGAAGTCGGACAATGCTGTGTAAATTCATTGTGAAGAAATACGTTGAGCAAACAATTTAAAAGTGACTGGAAGAATGAAACAATAAATCACTGCATAACAAAATTAAACCCAGTAATAATAATGTGTTATTTCTTTTTCCTTTTGCTTGTCTCTCATTGAAATTTCTACAATTAAACTTTATACATTTTATGAAGCATCAAAATAGTCTTACCATTCTTTGCTCTGAAATTTATCTTTCATCTCTCACAATTGATGTATGCAAAGGAATTTTAGTGAGCAAGTCTTCAAATATTAAACTGCATTGTGTACAACTTAAAAAGAGCATTCTGCACAGTGTATTGCAGCGGAGCTGCCAGCTAAGTTCCATGCGATGTAGTGGACATCCACTATTACATAATTGTGTATTTTACATTATTTACAGTTAAAATATGGAATACATTCTACTGTGACAAAACTTTGGTCCTACGGTTTATGTACATTAAATGTATAATCCAACAGGGGTTGCTGTAACTTGATTCACTTTGAATGAATGTTCCTTCTGTTTATGTTAAAATTGTTTCTGCATTAAAGGTCAGTTATATCTGTAGCTTTCTTTCCATGGAATTGTTTCTTTACTCCAGTGTGGTATTATATCAGACCAATTTTGTTCTGAGATTAAATCTTCAGTTTAAAGGCAGGTAGGTGTGTTGGCAATTAACTTACATGAGATCCTTCTTCCAATTCATGGAAAGAATATTTGTATCTATTTTGCTGAAAAGCTTGTTTCAGTCAGTTGTTGTAATTCATGACTCACCATCTCTGTTAATATGCCTATTTTGCTGACATGCTCATTTCAATTAAGTGTAATTCGTGACTCGCCATGTCTGTTTATATTTCTATTTTGCTGGCACACTTTTTCCAGTCATGTGCAATTCATGAATCACTTTGTTTATATATCTATTTTGTTGACATACTTGTTTCAATTTAGTTCAATTCATGACTCACATTTCTATACTATTTCAAGAACATGTATGTTTATGTTTCATTATTTTCAAATTGTTCTTTTAAGTACATGTATCTTATGGCACAATTTCCAACTGTTACATCAACTGTAGCACATGTTTCTTTATGCATCACTTTTAATTCATGACTCACCTTGTCTGTTTATATGTCTATTGTGCTGATATACTTATTTCAATTAGGTGTAATTAATGACTCACTTTGTTTATATGTCTATTTTCCTGGCATACTTTCAATGAAGTGCACTTTTCTTTATTATTTCAATGTCTGTTTATGTCCCATTAATTTTAAACTGATCTTTTAAGTTCATGTTTATGGCACATTTTCCAACCATTCCTTCAAATTTTAGCACACATTTCTCTACACATCACAGTTTGGTGATGCTTCCTTCCATTGCTTCAAATCTTAATTTCAAATCCTGCAATTCGCCTTCAACAGTTTCTATTCTGCTGAACCAAGTTTTGAGAATATTGAGGTAGGAACCAGCTGGAACAGTTGTAACCTGAATGCGCTGAATCTCTGACATTATTTGATTCTCAAAGTTAGGGTCACCACACAGTTTACTTAGGGTTATCAATGTAGAAGTGACACTGTTCCAACAGGTCTGGTATTCATTGATATTCATCTTGCAAGAAGTGGCATGTGCATAAATTTCATTTCTGTCTTCTTTCAGAAATTTTATCAGTTTCTTCTCCTTCTTGCTTAGTGGATGAACAATGTTATTAAATAGTACTGACAAGAGAGTGATATCGTAGGCCTCCAGATTGGTATTTCCGCTTGATGGAAACATGATGTCCATCTGTGACTGGTTGAGTACATTCCTATTGCAAAGCCTGTCTAAAGAAGTCCTGTTGTTGGCCAGATATTGATCCAGAGTACAGGTAGGAGTGACTGTGTGATGGTAAAAAAGTCGTCTCAAGACCTGTGATCCAACATCAACCAAGAGATATGCCATGCGCATGAACATGTCGGTGTCACTTGGTGCTGGGGATGGCAAGGGACCAGCAGCTGCTAGAAGACAGGAAAAAATTATATATATATATATATATATAATTTAAACCAAGCGGTTTAAACCAAGAAGACTAGAAAAAGACAGCCATGCACAAGTGGAATTATCCTTTGCAGCCGACACATTTTCTTTTCAAAACTTTTCTAAATTTTCTTAGTAGCCTTCTATTACTACTATCAGAATGAAATATCCGAGATATAATCTGCGCTTAAATAAATGTACACAAAGTAATAGATGTCGCTATGGCTCATCGATTTCTAAGTTAATACTCATGTTTTCCAGTGACCGCAACAAGTTGATATAGGCTGGTTGAGACATAATACATTTAAAGGTTTAATTCATGTAGAAACAGCCATGTAGAGCTTTGCAAACACAACAGTTTTTGTGTTTTATTTGTTTGTTTTGTCTATGTTTTGTATATGCCTTTGAAAAAGACTCATTAAGAGTCGAAAGCGCTCAAGCTAGTTAGATACTAGTTTTGCACTGTTCGTCGTCAGTTTATTGCATTTATCTCAATCAATCCCTGACACACATGATCCCTTGCTGGATCCAGTGTGCTTGAAAGGGCTGTTATTCGCCATATGATTTGCATTCTTTATAATATATATATATATATATATATATATAGTGTGTACTATTTTCCAATTTCTGTAACACATATTTCATAATATGCACAAGGGGAATGAACAATATATAATAGGTTTTTCTGTATACTGGTAGTATTTTGAAAGATTTTCTACTTGCTAATGTTCAAAGCTTCACTACATTAAACTAGAGCCATTAAAGATGGTGGTATATTAAAGGGCCTCAACTGGTTTGGCTTCAAACAAAATCAACGGGCAATCACGGGCCATGTATCGTTAAAGATGATAATGTGTAACACTGAAATCAATGGGCAATCAGAGGCCATGTATCGTAATGTGTAACACTGAAATCAATGGGCAATCACGTGCCATGTATCGTTAAAGATGATAATGTGTAACACTGAAATCAATGGGCAATCAGGGGCCATGTATCGTAATGTGTAACACTGAAATCAATGGGCAATCACGCGCCATATATCGTTAAAGATGATAATGTGTAACACTGAAATCAATGGGCAATCAGGGGCCATGTATCGTAATGTGTAACACTGAAATCAATGGGCAATCACAGGCCATGTATCGTAATGTGCAACACTGAAATCAAACTTATTCAAGGTTGTCAGCATTAAGGTACCTGCAGCATGATTACCATAAGGTTCCAGTGAGAATGATAAGGTTACAAATATACTAATGGGACATGATTACCATAAGGTTCCAGTGAGAATGATAAGGTTACAGATGAACTAATGGGACATGATTACCATAAGGTTCCAGTGAGAATGATAAGGTTACAGATGAACTAATGGGACAGGATTACCATAAGGTTCCAGTGAGAATGATAAGGTTACAGATGAACTAATGGGACAGGATTACCATAAGGTTCCAGTGAGAATGATAAGGTTACAGATGAACTAATGGGACATGATTACATAAGATTCCAGTGAGAATGATAAGGTTACAGATGAACTAATGGGACATGATAACCATATGGTTCCAGTGAGAATGATAAGGTTACAGATATACTAATGGGACATGATTACCATAAGGTTCCAGTGAGAATGATAAGGTTACAGATGAACTAATGGGATATGATTACCATAAGGTTCCTAATGGGACATGATTACCATAAGGTTCCAGTGAGAATGATGAGGTTACAGATCAACTAATGGGACATGATTACCATAAGGTTCCAGTGAGAATGATATGGTTACAGATGAACTAATGGGACATGATTATCATAAGGTTCCAGTGAGAATGATAAGGTTACAGATGAACTAATGGGACATGATTACCATAAGGTTCCAGTGAGAATGATGAGGTTACTGATGAACTAACGGGACATGATTATCATAAGGTTCCAGTGAGAATGATGAGGTTACAGATGAACTAACGGAACATGATTATCATAAGGTTCCAGTGAGAATAATATGGTTACAGATGAACTAATGGGACATGATTACCATAAGGTTCCAGTGAGAATGATAAGGTTACAGATGAACTAATGGGAGATGATTACCATAAGGTTCCAGTGAGAATGATAAGGTTACAGATGAACTAATGGGACATGATTACCATAAGGTTCCAGTGAGAATGATAAGATTACTGATGAACTAATGGGACATGATTACCATAAGGTTCCAGTGAGAATGATAAGGTTACAGATGAACTAATGGGACATGATTACATAAGATTCCAGTGAGAATGATAAGGTTACAGATGAACTAATGGGACATGATAACCATATGGTTCCAGTGAGAATGATAAGGTTACAGATTTACTAATTGGACATGATTACCATAAGGTTCCAGTGAGAATGATAAGGTTACAGATATACTAATGGGACATGATTACCATAAGGTTCCAGTGAGAATGATAAGATTACAGATGAACTAATGGGACAGGATTACCATAAGGTTCCAGTGAGAATGATGAGGTTACAGATGAACTAATGGGACATGATTACCATAAGGTTCCAGTGAGAATGATATGGTTACAGATGAACTAATGGGACATGATTATCATAAGGTTCCAGTGAGAATGATGAGGTTACAGATGAACTAATGGGACATGATTACCATAAGGTTCCAGTGAGAATGATGAGGTTACAGATGAACTAATGGGACATGATTACCATAACGTTCCAGTGAGAATGATAAGGTTACAGATGAACTAATGGGACATGATTACCATAAGGTTCCAGTGAGAATGATAAGGTTACAGATGAACTAATGGGGACATGATTACATAAGATTCCAACAACTTCGCTGAACTGAGTTATTATGAATATCTTTAAATATTTACTTGTTTGCATTATGAATGAAATCCAGAGTGTTAGGTGTAATTTCCAAAACCACCAATGCTATCTTATTTATGTGAGGCTCTAATTAGAAGGTAACTTAGAAAAATTCAGTTTTGTTGGATTTTCTGGTATTAGTTTCATCCAAAAACATTACAGACTGGACTTTTTCATGAAAGAAACTTTTTACAATCAACCCAATCACATCTGTTCACTTTAATATCCTACACAAAAGCCAAGATGTTGACCTCAATACATGTTTCATTTTCTGTTAAGGCTTAAACGCTGCTTTTCTGAATGAAATCAACATTCTTCACTGGACAACATATCCAAGAAAACTTTGAGACAAAATAGTAATGATTTTGCATAGGACTACACAAGGATGCAATAAGCGCTGACTTAGAATGGTACTATACTAGAATGCAATAAAAGCTGATTTAGCATAGGACTACTATAGAGTGCAATAACAGCTGATTTAGCATGGGACTACTATACAGTGCAATAACAGCTGATTTAGCATGGGACTACTATAGAATGCAATAACAGCTGATTTAGCATGGGACTACTATAGAGTGCAATAACAGCTGATTTAGCATGGGACTACTATAGAGTGTAATAACAGCTGATTTATCATGGGACTACTACAGAATGCAATAACAGCTGATTTAGCATGGGACTACTATAGAATGCAATAACAGCTGATTTAGCATGGGACTACTATAGAGTGCAATAACAGCTGATTTAGCATGGGACTACTACAGAGTGTAATAACAGCTGATTTATCATGGGACTACTACAGAATGCAATAACAGCTGATTTAGCATGGGGCTACTATAGAGTGCACTAACAGCTTACTGAGCATGGAACTATACTAGGATGCAATAACAGCAGATTTTGTGGGGGACTACATTAGGGAGAAATTACAGCTGACTGAGCATGGAACTACACTAAGATGCATGACCGCTCCGGTGACCTAGTGGTTAGAGCGTCTGCCTCGGATGCAGGAGGTCATGGGTTCGATCCCCGGCCGAGTCATACCAAAGACTTACAAAAATGGTACTAACAGCTGCCTCACTTGGCGCTCAGCATTAAGAGGTTAGTGTTAGGACTGGTCGGTCCAGTGTCAGGATAATGTGACTGGGTGGGACATCATGCTACATGTCTGCGGCATGATGCCCTAGTGCTAGACATCACTATAAACTGCCACACTGCAGACATCGTAGCGATATGACTGAAAAAATGTTGAAGCTACGTTAAAAATGCAAATCACACACACACTCACACACACACACACACTAAGATGCAATAACAGCTGACTGAGCAAGGAACTGCAATAGGTTGTAATAACAGCTGACAAAGCATGGGATTACAGCAGGATGTAATAACAGCTGAACAGATTTAGCATGGGACTACAACAAGATGTATTAAAAGCCAGTTGACTCGGTAAGTGTAGTGTTCCCTGTCAAGTGATATGAAGTCTTTATCAGATATTTAGTTTCACATAGTGTCTTATTAATATTTTAAAGTCTTGACTGCGTGAGATAAACTGTCTTCTCAAAAGAATACGTCAGTATTAATGTTAAATAGTTTGGGTCTATTAATGTTTAATCGTGCATTGCTTATGGTGTTCAAAATGCAGTCTGATTTTGCATTTACTGTAAAAATAAAATAAATGACGTCATTACATTAATAATGGCCGTTTAAGTTTGCCTCAACATAAGTGATGAAAAGCTGTCTGGTAGTGACAATAATCAGATCCTGGATTATCACATGAAGTGTTTTCAATCATGGAAATTTAGCGGCAGCTTGAAAATAATAAATTGTCAATCCTCTCAGGAACATAGTCAGACTGTATTCTGTGTATATTTGTCTTTCACCAATCTGCATTTGCAGTCTCTGTTTTCTTCAAAATGCATGCGTCATTTTGTTTGCATTCATTCTTCATAATCCGAATTACCCATTTTGGGGTCTGTACCTTAATGTATTTTGTATTTCAAAACAAGAGGATTAAGTATGAAATTATTCACCTTGTTAACATCTATCTTCAAGACAATAACATGGCATCTGGCCAAGAAATCTTGCTTAATATGATACATTTACCAACACTGAAAGGTTTTTGTAATTATTGTAATGGAAATCGTAATTGATGGTAGACTGGCAGTAGTGATGGAAATCATAATGGGTAGTAGATTGGCAACACTGAAAGGTTTTTCTAATCATAGCAAGGAATAGAAATGGGCACTACCCAAAACTTTGTACCCCAGTATTCTCCAGCATACCGCAATATGTACCACAGTACAAAGCAATTATATTAAGGGGCAACAATTCACTGTTCTGGGAGAGGGGCCTGCATTTTTTGTTTAATTTCTGTCTGTGAAAAGCTGGAAAATATCTTCCTCTGCTTTATAGCAATATAACACCATATTATATCCATAAAATTATTTATAAAATATTAATTATCTTGAGATGAAAGAAAAGAAAATTTTTTGGTTCAAAAAGAACTCACAGGCCCTGCTCCCACCTTAGATTTACTGCCCAGTACCTTATAGTAGATGAATTTCCTATGAGTGTATTAATTGTTGTATAATTTGTAATCTAAAAACTGTAACTAAAGTGTTATGGTTAAGTTTACACTATAACTGATTTTATGAAAGATATTATACTGACTTGACAGAGCCTACTGATAAAAATAGGAAGTGATGATACTGTAGCCTACAATTTTCTAGCTTCACTTAAGATAGGCAGGGAAACTTTGAGTGGGATGCCAGCTCCTGGGTACAATATCTATTAGTGAAGGCCAGTAAACATAAAGCACACTTACTCAACAACTAGAAAGTATTTAGTGGACTTGAGAAAGTATGTGAAGTTCAGACAGAAAACAAGTGTGCTCTGAAAGCTGGAAGATGATTCACAGTCTTACAAAGGACATATGATTAGCACACTCCTATACAATAGTAAATAACTAAAACATGATTCTTGGCACTGTTTTTTGCTTGTTTTTGTTGTTTATATATAGTACAAAATTCTTCCAAAAGATGAATTTGGCCAGAATATGATTCACAATATTCCATTTGTACATTGCATTGACATATGTGACAAGTGTCAATCATTAGATCAAAGGATCATAAATATAATTATATTTGTAATATTTCACTATTACTTTGTGACAGATACAGCTGCTTTGTAACAAAAAGATTATTTCTGGGGTTTATTTTGTCATGACTAATGAAAACATGCAGTTAATATCATTAAACTCATAACACAATTCCTTAGGAATTTCCATACATTCTGCACTGATGGAAACTACAGACATACAGGTTCAGTGGATAAGTACCATGGTATTTGCCACCAGAAAACAATATCAGTATAAACTGGTGTACTGGTAATACCACACACCTTTAGTAATGAATATCATAATGGATGGTAGATTGGAAACACTAAAGGTTTTTCTAATTATAGTAATGGACATCATAATGGATGGTAGATTGGCAACACTGAAAGGATTTTCTGATCATAGTAATGGACATCATAATGGGTGTTATATTGGCAACATTGAAATCATAATGAATGATAGATTGGTAACACTGAAATCATAATGGATGGGAAATAGGCAACATTGAAATCATAATGGGTGGTAGATTGGCAACATTGAATTCATAATGGATAGTAGATTGGCAACATTGAATTCATAATGGGTGGTAGATTGGCAACATTGAAATCATAATGGGTGGTAGATTAGCACCATTGAAATCATAATGGATGGTAGATTGGCAACATTGAAATCATAATGGGTGGTAGATTGGCGACATTGAATTCATAATGGATAGTAGATTGGCAACATTGAATTCATAATGGGTGGTAGATTAGCACCATTGAAATCATAATGGTTGGTAGATTAGCACCATTGAAATCATAATGGATAGCAGATTGGCAACACTGAATTCATAATGGGTGGTGGATTGGCTTCATTCCAAAGATGCTGTTGACCGGTTTTCAGAAAGCTGAATCTATTTAAAGGATATTCTGTAGTAATAAAGCCATATTTGACAGCAATTAGTTTAGTTAGATTTGACATGTTGTTTTCAATGTTTTTATTGTTTGTATATTTGTGTGGCTAACTGAAACAATTACTGAGGATTGGCAGGACTTTTATGAGAGAATGCTTTCTTCCCAATTTGGTAAAAATGAACAGGTGGCTACAGCAGGATGCTATCTGCATATGTCACTTCCTGAATGACAACGACTGAGATCAGTGAAAAAATGCCTTTGTTTTGTGGAACCAACAGGTGAAAGTGAAGAACCTTTCTGAATGTGCCAAAATATGGCTTTCATCACCTCTTCCAAGATGAATGAATTAGACAGGCCCATCAGGCAGCAATAGCTTAAACATCTCATGGACTTTAAGTGACTAGTAAACTCTCTTGATAACTAATGCAAATATAGTAGACTGCCAAATAAAAAAAAAATAAAAACATAAAGCCTTAACTGGACATAAATATCTACCTTGCTTATCCCAAGCACAGATACAGTGATGCCTGGAGATCTCAATCTGGGGAGTAGCAACCAATGAAAGCTAGCTTCATCCTAAAAACCTGGTTGGTCAAGGAGAGAAACTGACTCATAATTCCTACTGAACCAGATATATCCCTTTGTATTTCATTATAGTGGTGCATATTACATTATACATGTTTCATATGCTCTATGGATAGGGCATGAAGCTTACTACTCAACAGACACTAAGGCAAACCAGAAAACTTTCTTGAGGGTAAGGTTCTCCAAGGAGCTTTACCCAAAGGTACATACGAGGGTTTAGTAGGAGACCACGAGGCACAAAAAAGATTCCATTTAGGCATTAGAGAGTGTGACACTAGTCTTTGCAGTTCAAAATACCTGATAAAATCTGTTAACTGAAAATCTGCCCGAATGGCATGGCCGTTTGGGCATTAATAAATGGTGTACAATCGCCCTTAATGGTAGAAACTGAGCATTTTTTCTCCTTGAAAAAAAAGAAGAAAATAAGCCACTGTGCTAATGAAGGAACAACTAGGATAAAGATGTTTTCTATGACACTAAGCACAAACAATTCTCCATTTGGCATCAAACACATTACATATCAATCTTTCCTGGACTGAATAATCGAATTAGCAACTCTGATCAAAACTTTTCTTTTTCAGAGAGATCATGTGAGATTAGCAAAGTTTGAAGGTGGAGAATGTGTGGGGGGCTTTTGTGTAAGAGAAAGCCCTTGTGCTGTGCCAAGAGTTCCCTACTGTTAGGTAAGGTCTGCAATGGTCCACCAGCAGATCTACAAGATTGCTGAATCACTATTATGGGACCACCTAGGGGCAATCAAAATGACTTGAGGGGAGGAGTGCATGACTTTGTGTAGAACATGTGGGATTGTCCTTAACAGTAGGAATACATAATGAAACAGATAAACTACTTCAGGCTGAAAGCATCCTAGTTGGGGACTGGGAAAAGGATGTTTAGCTTGGTCATAAACAAGTCCACAAATAAGTCTTCCAAATTGGAACAGGGAGTCTGCTACAATTTGGTGGAGTGACCATTCCATGAGGACTGTCTTTCCTTTTGGTACAGACAGCCTGTCAAAATATTCTTCCTGCCAGGAATGTGGCAAATGTGGATGGGTAATACCTGAAGAATCATTTATTCTGGCTCTACATGAGTGATGAAGCAAAAAAACATACAAGTTTTACAAAATTAATTTGTGCATCTGAGTTGGTTTTGCCCACTACGTTCAAGTGCTAAGTGCATTATATATATATATATATATATATATATATATATACACACACACACTCATC